>PVHY01007100.1:0-11510 GCA_004024945.1 Uropsilus gracilis
GAGGCAAACCCTTGAGATTACAAAGTTGTGAAATTTATATATAAATAAAGAAAAAAATAAAAAAAAAATAAAAAAATAAAGAAAATAAATTATAAGTGCTGCAGACTTATTCATGCAAAAAATAAATTCCTTGAAAATTATTATTGCCATCTTTTTCTACCATTCATGTCTCTTTAGTCTAGGTGCTAAATATATCTTGAAAGTAAATAAGCAATCAAAAGTAGAATAATCAAGTTTCACTAAAACCTCAGTTTTAGCGTGACTTTATTTCAAAGCTAAGCTAACGAGATTTTTAATTCCACTCAATTAAGGTAACTTAAATATCACATTCTAGCAAGTTTTACCCAAATCAATATAGTTCTCCTGCTTTCAAAATTTAATTTGGAAATTGAAGATTGTTAACTCCCAGAGATAATTTTTTCCCTTCAAACTGCTTACCTGTATATACTTCCGCTGAGTTTCATCATTTAAAACATGTGCAACATGCTTGGAAAAAATCTTTTCCCTACCAGTTCGGGCATGGATACCAACCATAGTGACACCAATGGGCCAAGGAGCATTTCCAATGGCCATCTGAAGATAAGCATCATTAGCCTAAAAGAAATCACAGAAGCAAAAATATTATGTTGGTACAAGTTCTTATTTCAAATACTTCATAGCCCTTGATGTAGCTTTCATCCATCTCATGGGTGTGTTGAAAATATTGCTATTCCAATCACTCAAACAAAATAAATTATAATATCAGGTGGTGAACGACTGCCCTGCTGAGAACCACAAATGTTCATGGAAAAACAGAACCAAAGCTAACCTTGTGAGTAAAAATACAAACATTCCTTTGCAACCTTTGTGCATGAAATTAATACATTCTACCCCTCCCCCCCAAATCAATACATTTCAGATACAGAATTACCAGGTAGGTAATTTGATACATTGATGGAAATTCAAGTTTGGGTCTCCCTTAGACCTAATTTTCTCCACAGGTGGTCATACAGAGGACAGAGGCTAACTGGCTTTTCATAATCCAACCTGAAACTATATATATTCCCTGCATAGCAGTACAGACCTCTGAGAGCAGCGGGGTCCCAGGTACTGGGACTATCATATATGGTCCACAGCACATGTATAAAGAGAGATTAAATATTGGCCCTAGAGTCAAATAGCTAAAGGATGAGATCAGTCCACTTAGCCCCCAAACCCTCCCCCCATCTTCCACCTGCAAAGAGCTTTAAAATAAAAGCTACAAAAGGCAAAAGACTAAAACCAATGAACAGCTTTTTCTAAATCTACACTGCCTATTTATATAGTAGGAAAAAACCAAAATAGAAAGCAAGTAAATTCTAAAAGACTTAAAGAGATTCCAGGCCGGGCACGGTGGCTCGTGCCTGTAAGCTTCAGCCTATGAAGCGGACGGGGCTAGGGATCGCGGTTCGAGTCCCGCCTGGGGCCAGTAGCGAGACCTAGTTCCAAAAAATAGCTGGGCACGGTGGCGCGCGCCTGTAATCCCAGCTAGCTGGGAAGCTGAGGCTGGGGATTGCTTGAGTCTGTGGTACCCCGGGCAACGAGAGCCTGAGGTTCCACGGGCAAAAATAGCGAGACCTAATCTCAAAAATAAATAAATTAATTAATTAATTAATTAAATGAATGAATGAATGAATAAATAAATAAATAAATAAATAAATAAATAAATAAATAAATAAATAAATAAATAAATAAATAAATAAAATAAAAACTTAAAAAAAAAAAAAAAGAGATTCCAGAAAAAGCTTATTTAGCCACATCTCAGACTTTAATCTTAAGAAACTGAACATCTGTGTCATTAATAGGTAGAGTCTAATAGAAAAAAATATTGGTACTACTAATATGGTCTTCCAGACCATTTTCTACCCTAAATTCAAATCAGCTCTATTTAATTTTTAAAAGAGCATATAGACATTTTTATCACTGGCTATATAATATGTATAAATTTTAATAGTGGTTATGAACTGATAAACATTCCAATATTTAGTTTTTCCAAATTTCCAACTGAAACAATCCAAACAGGTTATTATTTTATTGGTTCTTTTTGTAGTTTGTACAAAATAAACTTTTACCTGATTCTTATATGTGAGAATAAGAGGACAGGCATTCAGTTTAGTAGACAATAATTAGAAATCTTTTTGCAGTGATCTTACCCACCCATTTCAATGCAACTGTCCTTCACAGGAATCATGCCACTAGTGAACACTATATAAGAATAAATCTACAGCCATAAAAATATATGGAGAGAAGAAATTTATAGACATAACAATCTCCTTTGTGAAAACCAGCTCTCACATAGGAGTAAAGTAAATACTTTTTAGGCTCATTAGCATTAAACTTGATCAAGTAAACCACCCAGTTACTCAGGAATGCCAGGAGTTCCTTTTTGTGAGTATAGAAACTCAAAACACATGAGTAAGCAGCATCATTTTCACTTCTCTGTCAGAGTCCCATCTGCTTCCTAAAACTGTCAGTAAATTGCTGCCCTGAAATTCTCTACTCCTGTTCTTCTGGGTGGCACAGCCTACCTCTCTGCTTTTTGCCTATCTATTATTTCCAATCTCCAGTCTGATATAGTGGGTGCATCCCTTTTTGTTCCTCTCCACCAACTAAGAGCTCCCACCTTCCCATTTCTAAATCTATCTCAGGAATCCTTGGACACAAGACCTCTTTTCTTTGCCATATGCTGTGAGATCCATTCAGAAATAAAGCCACTGGAGCAAGAGAAAAAAATTTTCCCTTGCAAAGGGTCTGCTATTGCAATACTGAAATGGGAAAGATGAATTCTGACAGCCTTTCAGAGGTTGTTTCCCAAAGAAACAATTATATAGTTAAATCCCATTGTCTCATTAGCACAATAGTTCAGTTATATTATAAATTAAATAAGCTTCTACACCTGGCTTGGGAAACTAACGTGCATAGCACTGTTTCAATGGGAAAATTTGTTCCAAGTCCTAATAATGACCTACAAACTTTTCTGATCTCATTCATAAGATGAATACTACCTATATCCATTTCATGCTTTAAAGACTTGCCTTAGACTTACCTTAAAAATAACTAAATATAGGGCAGGCTGAAGGTGTATTATTCAATACCTAACAATAAAGCTGACCATGCATTAAATATAAGCTTTTTTTACTACTAGTTTATTTCACACTTATTCTTAAATCTTTATGTAAAATATACCACACAAATGAGCACTACATACGTAACCTAGATATGCTGATAAGTGTAATTTTGATGTATAGCATGGTAACGTACCTTCACATATTCTCTCTGCAACATGAATTTAATAATATCTGTTATTGATTCTTTAATATCAGCGGGGAGATTCTGGAAAAGGGGAAAAAAGCATAAACTGATTTTGGAAACTACTGTGTAGTTACAGACAACATTTATTTCATATTTAGTCTTTTAAAAAAGTCAGTCTTTTTAAAGGCATTTTTGAAAAAACCTCACCCTTTTCCGTAGCTTTCTGAAGAGGGGTCTGAGATAGGACTCAGTCTGTTTTTGAGTAGCACTGTTGAGTTTGCCCTGCACGCTGCGCTTCACATAATCTTCTCTGGCATTTAATTCTTTAGCCCAAACACCAAGAAGAAACTGTTGAAAGAATAGGTAAATTTAGACTACAATGCCACCTAGTGGTCCAAGAGTTTTAAAAGTTAGCTAACAAAAAACAGTATACTAACAACCTTAAATTTCTTGACTGATTATAATTTCAACATTTATTATTTAATGAACTATTTCCACTTATTTTGTCATGTATGTTTTAATGTACCACCTCTGGTAAGACTCAAAATTTCCTATATATAAATCCCAGCTCAAAATAATCTATTTGAATGCAAAAGGATCTACTAAATGTACAATGACATTTAATTACCTTTCCAAATGTATTGTACTTAAGACTTTCTACGTACACAATATTTAGCACAAATTAAAAATTCCAACTAAAACACCTAAGTAAAGAAATAAAAGGAACAGAAATTTATACAACTATAATCCATCCCTACACTCCTCCCCTTGTCCTTTGGGTTTATGTGCATAAAGAGTACTCTTTTTTTGCAATAAATAATGAAGACTGAAGACATACTGCTCTAGTGGCACTATTTATACCTGTGTAAAGAAAGACTATCATCCAAAGAGGAAATTCTAATTTTCACAGTCTATCCTCAATATATTCAGAATCTTAATAACTAAGATGCTGTATTTAAGCTGTAAATACAAGTAAAGCATTTCTTACTTTTAAATTTCTTGGTCTGAACACTAATAGTTTGTAAATACACTAAAATGAACCTGCAATTTACATAGTCTAGATTTAAAGAGGAGAAATGCTAAGAAGAAAGATGGCATGAACTAACCATTGCAAGAATAGCTAGCTATCTGTACAACTGAGAAATAAACAGTCTCTGAAAGGTTACTGACTTACTGTTCTTTTCACTGGCAGTATCTTTCCATAACTTTCTTTCCCCTACTGTCATCAACCTCTCATTAAAGCTTCATGGCACATTTTCTGAAAGTGCTTCACAGAAGTTTTAAAATTCTCAAACTTCTTGTTCATTCCACATTCTTTTCTCTGCTTTTACATTAATAAGTGAGTTTTTTAAAGTACAAAGAAATATGTATTGCCTTTGCTTAACTTCTACATCCAAGTGCAGAATCCTAACCTTAAGATGCACATGCACGAAATCTTTGAGGGTTTCTCTTTCTAACCTTTCCCTGTAAACTTTCTCATGTCTTCCTTTTCTAGCCTCTCTAACCTTTTCTAACATTTAATACCTTTGATAATCCAATACTACAGGGCCAGTTCTTAACCCATCAAATGTCCTTCCCTAACTTGGCTGTACATACCTTTAGAAACTTGGTAATGATATCCATGTCTTTATGATCATCTCCTTTTCCTAAAGATTCTCCTAATGCCTGGGGAAAAAATGAATCTATTATTTAGTAAAAAGGAGTAACTGAATATGAATTATCAATACGACTCCAGAAAAGGTTCTTTATTACATATACTGTGTATTTTTATTTAAAAACCTGAATTTCTAGAAGAGTTAAAAAAGGAAACTATCAATTTGCTATTTAAATTTAAAAGGCATGCTATCTTTTATTAATCAAAGGACACAAGAAGAGATAAAGGTAATGAGTGCTGATGCTTGTTATATTTTTTAGGAGAACAAAATGTTCTAAAGCTAAACAGTAATAAAAGCTGTGAATATACCAAAAACCACTAAATTATATATTTTGAACAGGTAGAATATATAGTACATGAGTACCTCAATAAAGCTGTTAGGAATAATAAAAAAATTAGTTGCTCATACTATTTGAGTAAATTTCATGTCCATTGATAGATGTTATGTGGGAGTGATGAAAAATATGCCCTCCTAAAATCTGATCTCACTCGGAGTACACCATGTGTCAAAAAGCAGGACTGAAACAGAAAAATGTTTTACTAAGCAATAAGAGCTACAAACTAAGTCATACAGTTTGCTCATGCTAGATATTTAGAAGGTAGCACACTTATTTTTAATTAAGATTCCATTTATCACTTCACATTTAACACACTGGAAAAATTAGAAAGCAAAGTATTGCCAGGTATAGGAAGTGATACAGAGATACAAAATGCATACTGTCATGAATACAGTCATTTTAAAGAGCAACCTGGCAGTACTTGGACAAGTTAAATATTTATTAATCCAGTAATCTCACTTCTTAGTCTATATAGATTATGTACAAGATTGTTTATTATAGCTCTGTTTGTGACAATAGGAAGATAGAAGCAACTTAGCTATTGACATTACGGAGTAACAAAAAGAAAAAGGCAATGAATATCACACTGTATGAAAGTTTTGTAGCATTGAAAGCATCAAATGTATATAAGCCACTAAAGTTAGATCTTAAAAGCACAGTGCTAAAAGTGAAAAAAAGTAAGAATGAGAATGAAGAATTTCATACATAATACCATTTATGTAAATCAAATCCACACACATACAAAATGAGTTTTATAGAAAAAAAAATGCACATCAAACTTTTTTAAATAACTGCTTTTGAAGGGGTTATGAGTAGAGAATGAGAAAAAGGGGAGAGAACAAATAAAAGCATCAAGCAAAAGACAAAGAAAAATCTTTCTAAAGACCAATAACAGTAGTGTTCTCTGAGCAAAAGGATCTCATGACCTCAACCATCTGCTCCAAGGAAATAAAAAGGTGTGACAGGAGATGAAATGAATTAATGTTGAGGTTACCTCTAACTCTTCAATTGTGGTATTTTCTTCATGAACTTTCAAATCATTTTGTGTGTCTTCCTCTCCAGGTTCTTGTCCACCTACAAGTTCATTGAGGTATTGTTGATCGATCTTATCCAAAGCTGCTTTCAGATCATTTCTTAATCCCTGAACAAGGCAAAAACTTTGTATTTTATATGAAATTTTCCTGATGAAATTTCACTTTTGATTTTTAATAGTAATAAGTAATAAGTAATAAGTACAATTTACTTCTTAAATAGTAATAAGTACAATTTACTTCTTTTAATCCACAAAGAGTAAAGAGGCTCAAATAAAAGGGGTTCAAAAAAAATATTTACTGTTTTTTGAGACTAGATCTTGCTATTTTTGCCTACAGAATCGCAGGCTCACATTGCCCAGGGACTCAAGCAATCCCCAGCCTCAGCCTCCCAGGTAGCTGCGATTACAGATGCGCACTACCACACCCAGCTATTTTTTGGTACTAGGTCTCGCTGTGTTGCCCCAAGCAGGACTCGAACCGCGATCCCTAGCCCCAGCCACTTTATAGGCTGAAGCTTACAGGCATGAGCCACCATGCCCAGCTCAAAATTTTTTATTATTATACTTATTTTCTATTCAAAGTTAATTCACTTTTTAAAATTTTTATTAATTTTTTTTACTGCTGGATTAAATAAAATATTATATAGGTTTCAAGTGCACAGCATTTGTGATTCAAAGTACCAAGTATGAATTACATTATTACCACCACCAAAAGTTTATTTTCCATTCACCAACAAATAATTGAGCCCCTTTATAATTTACCTACACCTGCTCTGGTAACCACTATTTTGTCCTTAGAGCCAAAGAGGTTATGCTTTATTTGTTTTTATCATTTTCCTTTAGTAAATCTTACAGTATTTGTTTCTCTGACTTCTTATGAACATATTCAAATTCAGAAGAATGGCCACACAAGCCTAGTTCAATGATCAGAAAAATAACACATGAATGACAAATGTGCATAGGAAAATTCACAAATGGTGCAATTTTCTAATTAGAAGAGTAGTGGAAGAGACTAGTAGAAGAGACCAGGCCTCCATTAGCGCTCCTAACCCAGTTTCACTTAAATTGTCTAAAAGCATTACAACTACTCTGAACTTCCAAAACATTCAGAAATATCAATAGCATAAATATTAGTGTATCATCTGATTCCCAGGCGTTCACTGTTTCTAACAAATCAGCAAATTTCATTCTATCACATCCAGTGTATATCCATCTAGTAAGAAATGGAGTCCTTAGAGCTGTACACTTACACCTTAACAGCAGTTACAAAAATTAAAAATAGATCAAAGACCTAAATACAAGACCTAAAACTATAAAATTCTTAGAAGAAAACATAAGGGAAAGACTTCACAATATAGGATTTGGGTATGACTTCTTGAATTTGACACCAAAAACATAAGCAATAAACAAATAAAAAACCAAGACAGCTTTACTCACAAGAAGAACAACTGAAAATTAACCAAGGACAGAGCTACTGAGAGAATCCCACACATAGTGGTAAGGTTAAAGAAACCTCTGTGCTTCAGAAGGAATCAAAGTAGATTGGTCCATTTGTAGAATGGAAGGTAAGTAAGTGGAGAGTGATGGGCAGTGGTAGTATTCTAAAGGGGATGGAGACAACAGGGTTCCCCACATCTTGGGATTTGTGCTGGTGCTGAGAGGTAAACTAACAGTGCATAAAGAATATCAAATCCGAAACCCCAAAGAGGAGAGGTAACAGCAGTGGCACACAAGAAAAGCAACCCATCTGGAATTGCCAACCCATCCGAATGGCCCACAAAATTGACTGACCACCTTCACACCCCTCTGACCACCTTCACACTCCTCTCCCCAACCCTGATGACACAACAGCAGCTCCTCCATCACTACCTGAGGCACTTAAACGTCATCAGTCCTAACCAAGAAACATAAAGCCACAGCACCACCTGCTGGAAAAAAGATAGGCAGCTCTGTTCTGATTTTATAAAAAGACCAAGAATAGTATAAAGGTGGTAAAATAGTCATAATAAAATTAATGAGCAGGAGATTAAAAACTGGAGCCTTAATTAAGAAACTAATAGATTCATGCTGTGAAGAACTCTAAATCATGAACGCTACAGAAAACCATGGAAATAGAACAGACCTAGTAGAAGAATAAGTCAGTGGGCCTAAAGACAAGACACCTCTAGAAGTGATCTAGTGGAAAAAGAGAGAAACTAGTATTTAAAGAAATGAAGAAATGTTATGGGAGCTGAAGGAGTTTGCAAACACCAGGCTCCCTCAACAAAAAATGTTGAAAGTAGTTCTTGTTTCTAAATAAGAAAACATTAAAAAAAAAACTGAACAAGGAAATAGAAGCAGAAAACTAAGGACAAAATGGCAGTAAAAGACTTTTAAATCAATAATCAACTTTAAATGTACTGGATGTAAGTGGATTGAACTCACCAATCAAAAGGCAGAGTAGCTGCGTGAATCAAAAAAATCAAAATACAGCTTATTGCTATCTCCAGGAAATGCCTGAGCTCCAAGGATAAATAAAGACTAAGAGTAAAGGAGTACAAAACACTCCTACAAGCAAATGGGAAGCAAAAGAAAAGCAAGAGCAGTCATATTTATAAAATACATTTCCTGCCGAAACAGGTAGAGATGGACACTAATGACTAAGGGAACAATACCTCAAAAAGACAAAACACCATATCTAGTCATCCAATAAAAGAGCATCAAAATATACAAAGCAACTACTACAGAATCTACAGAGACATTGCAAGCATCAAATAAGGGGCTGGGAACTTCAATTACCCTTCCCCCCTTTCACCAATGGACAGACTCCAGACAGAAAGAAATAGCTTTAAACAAAGAATTAGGCCACATGGGCTTAAATATATAGAGCACTGCACCACAAAAAAGTTAAACACACATTGTCCTCAAGTGTACATGGGACATATTCCAGGAAATATGACATACTGGGTCACAAGACAAGTACCAATAAATTCACTAACTCATATCATGCATGTTCCATAATCACAAAGTATCAAACTAAATATCAGCCACTGAAAAAATAGAAAAAACCTCTAACATTTGGAAATTGAACAACACACCACTGAATGGTTTACCAAGATTAACAATAGTTGTGAGATTAACAAGGAAATCAAAGAAATTTAAAAACACCTTAAGACAAATTAAAATGAGGACACAAATCTAACAACCTAAGAAACATGACGAAAAACAATACTAAGAGGGAATAGCAATAGAGCCTACATGTAGAAACAAGAAAGAGCTCAAATAAACTTATCTTTCACTTTAAGGAATTAGAAAAAAAGATGAGTAAACAAAACGAAAGTCAGTAGAATGAAGGAAATAAAAATTAGAGCAGAAATTAACCAGATCAAAAAGAGTCCAATGAAACCAAAAACTGCTTCTTTAAAAATAAAATATACAAATCTCTGCTAGGCTCACACAAAAAAAACCAAATAGAATCAGAATGAAAGAGAAGTTTAACAGACAGCTCAGAAATTCAGAGGTTCATAAGGGACTATGAATATCTGTGTATCCGTAAGTAAAATAACCTAGAAAAGATGGACAAATTCTTAGAAATAAACAATCATCCAAGACCAAGTTAGGTAGAAATAAAAACCTGACCAGACCAGTTGCAAGCCAGGAAGTTAAAGTAGTAATCAAAAGTCTCCCAAAAGTCTCTCCAAAAGCCAGGGTTTCTCTGAGGACCAAGTCATTTCACCAGTGAGTTCAACAAAAACGTCAAAGGTATGCTAATATCAATCATCTCAAATGTTTTCAAAATACAGAGGAAAGAATACTTCTAAGACAGGAATGGTGGCATATGCTTGTAATTCCAGCTACCTGGGAGGCTGAGGCTAGGGATCACTTGAGTACACAGGTTTGAGACAACTCTGGGCAACATAGAGACCAAGTCTCTAAAAAAAAATACTTCCAAACATTGATGACAAAACTGGACAAAGACATCACACTACAAGAAAATTACAGACCATTTTCCCTGATGAACAGCAATGTAAAAATCCTCAACAAAATCTTAGCAAACCAAATTCAACAACACATTAAAAGGATCATACACTGTGGTGTATTGTGGTATTATTTCAGGGACACAAGGATGGTTCAACACCCAAAAATAGATAACATAATTCACCAACATCAACAGAAGAATTAAAATATATGATCATAGCACAACTAGTAAACAACGAAGAGTGGGGTTTGAGAGAATGGAAGGAAAAACAGAGGGAGGAGGGAGGGGGTATCCAAAAAAAAAAAAGTTGTGATCTAAAGAACAAAATTAAAAAAAAAAAAATCAAAAAAAAAAAAAGGTATAAGAAAAATGAAAGTGGAAAGAAGGGAGTATGCCCAGAGTGACTATTTAAAGGGCCATTAACACTTTCCCATCCCCCATGTTTGTTATATTTCTTAGGGGAAAAAGCAGTATCCAAAGAAGGATAACTGAAGTTCAAAGAATAAAGCAACCAATGATAAATGAATGAATGAATGAATGAATGAATGAATGAATGAATGAATGAATGAATGAATGAATGAATGAATGAATGAATATATGATCATATCAACAAATGCTGAGAAAGTATTTGATAAGATTTGACAGAGACACAAAAAAATGGGAATAGAGGGAACACACTTCAACATAATATAAAAGGCCATATATAACAAATCCACAGTTAACATCACTCTCAATAGTGAAAAATTGAAAGCTTTTTTGCTAAGATTTTGTGCAAGACATTTGCAAACAAGCTACAGGAAATAAAAAAAAATCCCATTTACAATTGCATCAAATAGAATTAAATATCAAGGTGCAAATATACAGGAATAAAGGACAAAAAAATGAATTATAAGACACTTAAAAGAAACAGGAGACAAAGAAGTGGAAATTCATGAACTGGAAAAATTAACATTGTTAAAATAGCCAGTTTATCTAAAAGCAAGGAACTGATTCAATGAAGTCCCAAAGTTTCAAAGCATTCTTCAAAGAAATAGAAACATTACTGAAATTTATATGGAACCAGAAAAGACTGAATAGCCAAAACAATCATGACAAAAAAGGAAGTAGTATCCCACTACCAGACTTCAAAATTTTATTATTAAGCTATAGTAATCAAAACAGAATGGTAATGGACCAAACTGAAACAGATCAATAGGACAAAATTTAGAAGCCAAAATAAACCCACACTTATATGTATAATTAATCTATAACAAAGGG
>PVHY01007100.1:11610-69811 GCA_004024945.1 Uropsilus gracilis
AAAAAAAAAAAAAAAAAAAAAAAAAAAAAAAAAAAAAAAAAAAAAAAAAAAAAAAAAAAAAAAAAAAAAAAAAAAAAAAAAAAAAAAAAAAAAAAAAAAAAAAAAAAAAAAAAAAAAAAAAAAAAAGACACTACCATTATTCTATACTAGATACAAAAACTCAAAATGAATAAAAGTCTTGGATGTAAGATCTGAAACTCTATACTAAATATAAGAAAACAAGCAATACACTCCAGGACATAGGCTTCAATGATATCTTTATGTATTCATCTCCAACAGCAAGGAAAACAAAAGAAAATATACACAATAGGGACTACAACAAATTAGTGCACAGTGAAAGAAACTATCACTCAACGAAAAGACAACCTATTGGATAGGAGAATGTAACTGCGTATCTGGCTGATATCCAAGATTCAACAAAATGAAAACAAGTGACTCAGAAACTGATGTGAAGAATTAAATAGGCACTATTCCAAAGAAGAAATACAGATAGAGAACAGGCACATGAAAAAATTGCTTACCATGACTTATCATTGAAATGTAAGTCAAAACCATAATGAGCTACCATATCAAAAAGACCAGAAACAAGTATTGGCAAAAATGTGGAGAAAAAGAAAACAATGGTATACTCTGGAGACTGATCCATCCCCTATAAAAAACAGTACATAGATTTCTCAAAACATTAAAAACCATATGACCAACCACATGATTCAAAAATTCCACTCTTAGGTATCCACCAAAAAAATTCAAAAACACTGATGGAAGGGATATATACACTCCTGTATTCACTGAAGCACTATTTACAATAGTAAAGTTATGGAAACAACCTAAGTGCCCAAATAAAGATGACAGGATTAGGAAGATGTGGTACATAAACACAATGAAATACAACTCAGCTATCAAAAAATAACTTTTGCTATTTGTGACAACATGAATGGAACTGGAGAGGATAATACTAAGTAAGTCAGAAAGAGAAAAACAAGCGCAAAAAGGTGTCACTTTTATGTGAAATACAGAGAAAACAAAAGGATCAGATAAAGCCAAGTCAATAACAAACCCTAGAAAGTGACTACAAAACTGAGGATATCAGAGCAGAGAACAGGGCAGAGCAAAGTAGGAAGGGAGAACTATGGTGGACTATGATATCTTGGTGGTGGGTATTATGTGATAACATTGACCTGAAAGAGGTAATCCCATACAATGTTGTAAACCAATATTATAAAAAAAAAAAATCTGTATCAGAAAATAATAAACTATGTGCCAGAAATTAACTAAAGTTACTGTGATCATTTTATTATATATACATCCAATTAAGTTGCACACCTATAACTAGAATGTCAATTATATCTCAATTTAAAAAATAAGTAACAAAACTGTCTCATAATAGAGTAATAGCTCCTATAGTCTCCTCTTCACTTTGCTTAGATGAGTCCTCAGGAAGGAGAAGGATCACAAAATTTTAGTTGCCTAGTGTGAACTACAAGAGGAGACAGGTGACAGAGAAAAACAAGGCAAAGTTAAAAGGGCAGGGAATTGAGACCCAAAGATGAATTAACTGCAGCCCTGGCTCAAATACTAAGTGGTTGTGACATCTTACACCATCGCATAACTTTACTGGGTCTTTGTGGAATTTATCACGTATGAGAATGGCATTAAATTAGATTAAAAATAAAGCCCCATCTTGCTTGGGAATTCAATGTTTTCATGACTACAGCAATTCTTTTCTTCTCATTAGTACTATGATGAACTGAGAACTGCTGAGTACTATGATGAACTGAGAACATCAAAGAATTCATTATATAGTCTGTGTATGATAGTTGTAAACAGAAACTTATCTATTGCTAATTTCACTATGGCAAAGTTCTATTTTGCGAAATGTCTTATACTTGAGAACAGTGCCAATTTCCCTTTTCAAAAGAACTATTAAGATTTAGAAGTATACACAGAAGAATATTGCTTTAAGACCCTGGGATAGACACAGATTTCTTAAGCAGAACACAAAAAGCAGTAACTATAAAAGAACAAACTGATAAATTGAATTTCATCAAAATTTAAGACTGCTGTTCATCTAAAGACACTATTATATAGGCAAGCCACACAATGGGAGAAAATAGTCACAAAATATATATCTGTATATCTGACAAAGGACTTGTATTCATAATATGCAAAAAATTCCTACAATTTAAAAATAAGACAAAACAATCCAATTAAAATATGAAGAAAATACTAACACACTGCACAGAGGAAGATATGGCCTATGAAAAGATGCTCATAATCTTTAATTATCAAGGAAATGTATTAGAACCATAATGAGATGTTACTGCACATATAAGAGCATGGTTAAAATTTTAAAGAATAGTAGTTGTAAATGCTGGTGCTATCTAGAAATATTTGATGTTCCTTATAGTTAAGCATACGTTTATTCATATCATTTAACAACTCTACCTTTAGGAATTTATCTAAGAGATATATTTATCCAAGAGAAAATAACAGGTTCAAAAAAGATGTCAGAATGTTTAAAGCTGTTTCATTCTTAAACAGCCCAAAGTTCAAAACCAAATTATGATATAGTCATGTAATTATTATTGGTAAAGGAAAAGAACAAATTACTGATACCTGCAATAATACAAATCTAAAAAATTATATGCTGAACAAAAAGACATAAAAAAAACCCCAATGTATACATTATGACTTCATCTATATGAAATAGTAGAACAAGCAAAATTAATCTACGGTGATAGAATTCAGAAAACGTGATTGTCCAGAAGTGGAGGAGAAAATAGATGAGTAGTATCTAAGAAGGGCATTAGAGAACCTTCCCAGACGGCAGAATGTTTTATGTGTACATATATATTCATAAGGATAATGGTATTTTGCTTGTGCTTATTTGTGAATATGCACTGAATGGTATGCTTAAGATTTATGTTAGTTCTTTGTTTTAATTAACGAAGACTTACATTCAGCAGTAGCAATCTGGCTACTCTGCTTTTCCATTTTGACGATAATAATGCACCTAGGCAAATGCTCTCAAACCCTCGCCACACTATCCTAGTTTATGGAGTAAAAAGGTTTCTAAGCTTTTTTTCTGATTTCTCACCTTATTAACTTCTGGTGTGAGGATTTCTATTTTTCTTAAACGTTGAAAAGCATCATAGTCAGTTTCTCCAAATAGTCTGATTGGTTCTCCCCTCTCTCTCAATCTTCTGATAACCTATTTTAAAAAATCAAAAGGCAACAGTAAGTCCAATTTCAGGTAGGCAAACTTACTTTGAAATATGCACAGCGAAAAAGTTGTATTTGTTTTCTCTTTAATTTCCCATGGACAGACACACCAACTCATCACCACACTTTAAATATTCTAATTAGTCAGGTTCTTTGATTGACTATTTCAGAAAAGGACCAATTCATGTAGTAGAATACATAGCATGAAAAAAAGAAGGAGCAATGATATTTATAGAGAAAGAGAAGAATGTCTGGAGTCAGCAAATAAATCGGTGATCACAGTCAAGAACCAGCAGTGGAGTACCACAATAAAACCAAAATTTGCCCTTCAAGAGAGTGAATTATGATTAGGGATGGACACACACAGAGCTTTTGATGGGTCAATACTACTATATTTTCTTGACTTGGCTGACACGGTTATATGGATATTTGGGTTGCAATTATCTATTGTATTGCAAACACATGTTTTATAACTGTAAAAAAGTTATAATTCATCAAAAAAAGAAATACAAATTATAATTAAAATAAAGGTGAGTCCAAATTCAAAGAGTATCAAGAACTTCACATGGGACCATAAAGTCTATACACCTAGAAACCACTGTTAAGGCTTTCACTGGCTAATTGAAGTCTGACATTCAAACAGAAAATTGAAGTTACTTAATGCTATCTACAAAATAATCCTCACCAGTTCAATGTCTAGCATATAAAAGGAATCACATCCACTGAATAGTCCCATTTTGAGAGATACGCTCTTCTCAAAATTCAGTAAAATATTTATACCCCTTAATCTTCTACCCATTTACTTTAGTTTTACTTTATGAAACCACAGAAAATACAAATTCTTTTCCAAAACTAGACCTGTTGTCAATGAATTGTTTAAATGTTTCTAATACTTTTCTCTCTGGGTTTAGTATTCAAAATTCCTTCATCTAATTCTCACATTACATTTTTTTTTTTTTTTTTTTTGAGACTAGGTCTTGCTATTTTTGCCTGTGGGAACCTCAGGTTCATGTTGCCTGGGGTATCACGGACTCAAGCAATCCCCAGTCTCAGCTTCCCAGATAGCTGGGGTTACAGGCACGTGCCACCATGCCCAGCTATATATTTTTTGGAACTACGTCTCGCTATGTGCCCCAGGCGGGACTCAAACCACAATCCCTGGCCCTGGCCGTAGCTTCCTAGGCTGCTGTACTTACAGGCATGTGCCACCATGCCCGGCCTCACATGACAACTTCTAAACTCAGTCATCCTTTCCTCTAAAACTTTACCTTTGTTCAAAGTCTATTTTTGTTTTATATCCATGTATGTAAGTTTGTATGCCTTCTCTCATATGACTGACTTAAATTTTCATTCTTGTTTTTGCTTTAAGGAAAATAGGTGATATACAGTCAAACAGTTTAGGCGAACATATAACCTATATAACAAGAGCCTTCTCTGGAAAGACTGCATCTAAAATCTTAAGAATGTACACAGCATTTAGTACAGAGAATCCAGAAATCATGCTTCTAAAAAAATTTGCAAAAATAGTGCATAGCAAACTATGCATAGCGATGACATCTGTATAAGGATGGTCATCTTGGTATGACCTATAGCAGGGAAATGCTAAAGCAAATAAATGACTGTTAATAACTGGTTTTCAATATATTACAGAAAATTAATCATAACAAATCCTACATATGTCTATTTTTAATTTAAAAAAATTAAGTTATAAAAGTATATTATTTAAAATAAAAGTATATTATTTAAAATAGTTTATATAAAGTATAATTAGAATATATGCATTTAAATATATCTATTTAGAACAATATACTTATTTAGAACAATATTTTAAATTTTAAGAGAATTTTAAAGAAAAGGTGAATTTAGAAACTCATGAAGAAAACAAATTAGCTGCACAGCATTTTTAGTTCATTAGATCATCTTATTGGGAAATAATGACATATGACTCATTGGAAAGAAGTGAAGAACAATGCAAATGCTACAGTGACACTTCTCTTTATGAAACACTCATATATAAACTTACCTCTTGCCTAGAAAGAGTCATGGGCAATTTTTCCTCTGCAAGTTCAAGTTCTAATACTGGATTTGATGAAGTTAAAGGTATTTGATCCTCTTCTTTTGGCTGTATCTATAATAGCCAAAAGAAGTGAAATTCAGGTTTTAAAATATAATAATGTTAATATTTGCCCTTCAAAAAAATTTCACCCTTCAATGATATTAGCTATTCATGAAAGTTATACATGTTTTAATATCGATGGTTTTCTAAATGTGTCTCTAAGGAAAGAGCTGATAATAAATGTACATGCTTTTAAGAGTTTATGAAACATTTCCATTTCAGGGACAACCACCACAGGTACAAAGCATGCACAGAGGAGAGAGCATTCTTGCTATATAAGAATGACAAAAGTATAATGATTTATAAAATAAAAAACATAAAAAGGACTGAAATTTACTCATTTTCTCCCTGAACGCTAAAAGACTGTTACTGTTTTCTTAAAAGCAATCCATTTCTCTTCTTTGAGAAAATCATTTTACAGGGTTATTTGATCCTTGCTCTGGGTTTAAAATGAAGAATGAAAGACAAAAATTGCTTTCCAACAGAAATCTGTTAAGTCTCAAGCTCCAGCTTTTTTCATATCCTACCTTCTGAAAGGTATTGTACAAAATGCACAGAAATCACTGCTGGACATGAAGACAAATTCCCAATATGCTAGAGAACTTGCCCTCAAACTGAGCTCCAAGTCTTGTAGAAAAATAATGAAATACAAGCACCTCTCTATTCATACCACACAAGGAAAGAGTGGACATTCCTGTTCGTAAGAACCTGGAGGAAAAAAAATCTCTTGACATATTTTCCTGAGTTTGTTACCCAAGTCACATTTTAGGAAAACTGAGTCCAACAATTTATATAATTCTATTGTGAGGTCTGTAAAAAGATGCTGAAACATAGTTTCCCATTTGATTTGACCATAGGCAAATTTCAAATGCTAAAAGGAATGAGACTAAAAAAAGATAAAAAAGGAGGTAAATATTAAAGAAAAAACTCACATTCACTTAAAGATTTATAGCTAAAATATAATTTATGACTCCACAGTTTATGGCTAAAGGTTATGTTCGTCAACCTAAATGAAGCTAAGAGAAAATAAGGCAAAAAAGTAAGCATTCATGTTTTTACAAATCAAATCATCAAGCCTTAAAAAAAGAGAGGGAATAACTAATTTCTATAAAGGAATAAAGATAATATACACTGTATTTTTATTATAACACATAAGTTTTTTGGAGAAAAAATCTGTGCGCTTAAATACAAAAAGAGGCATCTCTCCAAAACCCCCAGGATGAAAAGCAGTTTTAACTACAGAATAGCAGTTAATAGATGTTAGGGAAAGAGCACTAATACATTCTGTCAGCTAAACTCAATGACACCAGCAGGATTCTGACAGGAATTACCTTGCCTCTGTGCTTTCTTCTATGTAAGATAGTACAATTATCACTAAGGTAATGTACACAAAACAAAACTGTCACTGCCTTAAATTATCTTCCTACCTTTGTTTTAATTGTTTTCTTAACGTATGAAAAAGTTGAAAAGGTTCAATTTAGGGATCTAGGAAAACAACAAGGCAGTAGACTTAATCCATGGTAAGTGATTATCATTCCCAATCAAGTTTTAGACAATGTTGGGCAATAAAAGGAGAATTATTTCTAAATACCTATTTCAATAATATTTACATAAGTTACTTGATTTCCTAAAAGGAAATGAAACCAACATATTCATTGAAAATATCAAAAACATTCATATTTTTAAGTCACTATAAATAAAACTACATTTTAATATTTTCTCCCAGCACTACAAAATAAAACCAAATGCATATATACCATTTGCATTCCTCATGCTTTCTTCTAGAAATGCTATGCCAGATAAATTAATTTCCAGAATTTTCCCCATTACATGCACAGGTTATACTAACATTTCACAAGCAAAAAGTTTTATGACTTGACAAAAGTATTTCAATAGAACCTCTGAACTTTGGTTTAAAGGGTATTAAATTAGATATAGTCTTCTTTTAAAATAAGTTAAACAGAACCTCACCTCATAACCTTTAACCCCTCCCAATAAAAACCCCAATATATTATTCAGATAATCTCAAAGATAATTTGAGTCATGCATTTAAAACATACAACTCTTCCAGACAACTCATTTGTTGCTACTAAAAATTTCAAGGTTCCATTATTCTATTCACATTTGAAATGTGATATCTTATTAAATAAAATATAAATGTTACATGGTGCTAACTCCAGGCAGGGCCAAATGTAATTATTAACAATGAAAACATAAAATCAATGGCTTAAAATATTTAGGAGACAGCAGGGGAAATACCACTGCTAATACCACTATTGTTGAATGAATAAAATGTTTTGAGCTCTTCAAAAATAGACTTTTATTGGGAGAGGTGGAGAGTAGAATGATGAAAATGAAGCAGTATCAGATCAAGATTTAACTTAAAAAATTTTTTCAAGCTTTGATTTCAAGCCACTTCATGCTGTCCACAAAAAGCCAAACCATTCCAAGCCAAAAGTCATGCATGTATTTTCCTGAATTCAAGATTTAAAAAAAAGAAAAAACAAAACCAAAAACTCATACCTCTCCAGATGGCTTCTCATTTATAGGCTAATATATAACATTGATAAATTGGAACAGAGATCAATAATTTTGTCACTTTAACAACAGATGTATAAATTTCAACTCAAAATTTAACATAAAAGATGGCTTTCATACCTTGTAGCCACATCTTTCAAAATATGCTTCCTCTTCTTTTTTTGCAAGTTCACTACGTTTGAAGTATTTTTTATTTTCCTATTGGAGAAAGAAATTAGTTAATTAAATGTCCTTGGTAAAATTTCTTGATCCACAGTAAGTACATTCAGAAACCTGAAGACACTCGAGTTTTTCAAGACTTTGGTTTTTGGGTTTTTTTGCTTTTTTTTTTTTGGTTCTACAGAACTATATTGATTTTCTGAAGACACCACCCCTTCCTCCACTTCTGACTGAGATACTGATATGTGACTGACATTTTTCCTTAAGTATTTTAACAGGCATATCTAACAACAAAGAGGAAAGCAACAATACGTTCCAAATGTTCCACTGACTTGATTTATTACTTTCCCAATGTTGGAGTTCAAAGGTAATTTCTACAAATGGTTCACTATGAACCACATAAAATGTAATGTTTTAATTATTTTCTCCTAAGAGGAAAAAAATCAACAAAATTATGGTATCTATAACTGACATCTTAAATCTTTTACCAAGTGAGCACTGAGTATTCGGTCATCTGGAATCAATTCATTGTGTTTGTATTAACTCAACTCTTTTTTTTTTTTTTTTTTTAGACTAGGCTCGCTATTTTTGCTTATGGAACCGCAGGCTCTCGTTGCCCGGGGTACCACAGACTCAAGCAATCCCCAGCCTCAGCTTCCCAGGTAGCTGGGATTATAGGCATGCACCACCACACCCAGCTATTTTTTGGAACTAGGTCTCGCTATGGGCCCTAGGCCGGACTTGAACCGCGATCCATAGCCCCGGTCACTTCATAGGCTAAAGCTTACAGGCACGAGCCACCATGCCCGGCCTTTAACTCAACTCTTAAAATAATCTAGAAAATCTAGGGTGGTTTTGCAGTCCTTTTATTAAAAAGATGGCTTAAAGTTATTTAACATGATGGTATTAAAAGACAAGCTCTAAATCTATTGTGTTGGGAAAAATAAGTTCATTCCATACTATATATCAAAGTATCCTCAATGTTAAATCTTACAGTCTCTGATTTGAAGGCTTGTTCCTACCCGCAGCTCTCCTACCACATCATGCCTTTTTTTACTCATATAAAGACAGTGCCCTAACTTCATCAGTAGTAATGTATTTACCACTTTCTAGTACCAAAGCTCCTTAACTCAGGCAATGATCATCAATTAATGTTAAATCCATTAGGAGTGAACAATGAGTAGATAAGGCTATGGAACACATGGAACACCCGATTAAGTTTGGCATCAGGAAACCATAACATGTTTCCTATAGGATACACAGAGGAAGTACACAATGCTACTTATAAGGTATTCTAGTTAAACTAAATCTAATGCTGTTAAAATGTTTAAGTCTAACTTCCAATTTACAAGAAATGCATGGACATGCTAGAAATGTAGGGATTAGCTAAGGGAAGCAATTAAACACAGGGATGTTTAACAAAACTAGCCTCAGTTTCTCAATAAGTTAATAGCATAAGAAAAAGAGAGTTGAGGGGATGAAAATGATCAAAAGAAACCAAGAGTCATGATAAACAAATGCAATGACTGTGTGGATTTGATTTGAACAAACCAACTGTAAAAACATATATGTATTTATTTTAATTCAACTAGGGACATTTGAATGTGAATGGAGTATTTGATGCCATTAAAGACCATCCAATTTTTTAATTTTGAATGAGTATGTATGGATGTGATCATACTTGGTTTATATAAGAATGTATTTACTTTCTAGAGTTACATGTGTTTGGAAAGGGTAGCTGGGTTTATTATACAATTCTAGTTTTGTGTATGTTTAAAGCTTTTATGCTAAACAGTTTAGTATTTTATTTCATGTTAAAAAGTATTTCTTTTCCTTTATAATGAATTGGTTTACAACATTATATAGGTTTCAGGTATACAGTTTTATAAATCAACATCCGTATATACTACATTATGTTCCACACCAAAAGTCTAGTTTCTATTCATCATTCAACTGATCCCATTTACTGGATTTAATCACTCCAGTAACCCCTTCCCGCTGCTATTTTCCTCTTATATGCTGAGTTTTTGCTTTGTTTTGAATAAACATTTTAAAATTTATTAACTTAATATATACTGATTTTCTATCATATACCAGGCACAGCTTGAGATATATAAACATGAAGATAGCATGGTATCATCTGAACATCAAAAGTACCCTGAGAAACATGGGAGCAAATAATATTAATTCCATTTTAGAGATGTGATTGATACAAACCTGAGAATTAGAAAGGTTAGATGACACCCTCACAACTTATAAAAGGCATGACTAGAACTCTGGTCCTTAAATCCTTTGTATAGATCTGGTGCTCTAAGCTATCATTTTCACTCCCAAAATGTTATCTCAACATAATAATTTGTTCCTCTTCTGACAACTTAGTATTTAATTTCAAGGAAGCAAAGGTACAATCCAGCTAGAGTCCTTAGTCCCATCTCCTACTATCTGTTACTAAACGTATCTCAATTCCACTGAACAAGCCTAATAAAGCCTAATCCTAGAACATCAATTCTCAAAATGTGGTTCACAGGCCTCATGGATCCTTAAAACTTTTAGACTTTTTAGGTTCTGCAAGGTTCAAATTTATTTCCAGAACAATTACAAGATATCTGGGGGCTCTTTTCTCACACTGTGCTCATATCTGCACTGATGACACAAAGCAGTGATGAGGCAAACTACTGGAACCTTAGCATAAATAAAGGCTACTACCTTACATATGTACCAGCAGTCTTTGTATCTTTTACTACCATGCACCTGCAGGAAAATAAGGCCACTTTCTCTAAAGAACATCTCCATAGAGGTGAGCAGCATGGTGTGCTGTGTTACAAGAGCACAGGTCTTCACCAAGAAAAAAAGACATTATTCGAAAAAAGAAGAGACCAGTGAGCCAAGCACTGATTTATGACTTGCATCGAGAGGAGTTGGAGTGACCAGAGTGAGGAAGGGGGGAAGGGGAAGCAGAGTGGTACTGTATAGGGGTGCATTATTGATGGGAGGGCCATATCTAAGAAGAAAAATAACTACACAAATATGACCAATGTTGTATAAATAAGAAAAATTTTAAATCAAAAAAAAAAAAGTTCCATAAAGTATAATTTCACAAAATCTTATCCCTTGACTACACTGTCTTTGAATATTTGGCATGATGAAACAAAATGAAACATATAAAGCACTTCTGCTACATAATGAAGATAGTTTCTAAAAGAAAAGCAATTGAGCATATTTTTTATGTATACATGGCTGACATTTTCTCAAATCTGAACAAAGCAGGTTTGACACTTTAATGGAAACATCGGACAATATTGCCTATGGTAAAATTATATCTTTCAATCAAAAAAATGATAGAAAACTTGCATCCAACATTGTGAACTTGATAGATTCCCTATACTCAAACTCTTTACTGATGGAATCAGGGGTAATAATAATATGATTTTTTTATATTACCAACTGAAATATATTAACATTTAGAAGATGTGTATAATTTAGCTAACAATATTACAAAGGTAAGATGTTACAAAATCATTCAGACACACACAAAAAAAAATATGAGCAGACTAGAGTGATGGACTTTAATATAAAGAAAGCTCAATGCTGTGGGTTGGAATCCACATAAAATTAATTTTTAAGATTTACCATTTATCTACTATCTAGTAACACTTGGCATAGTATCAAAGAATACACACAACTGTCTGAAAAAGCTATCAAAATATCCCTTTCCCAACTACCTATGTAAGTATGAAATTTCCTCAACTATCTGAACCACATACTGCAGCATATAAAAGGAAGTACAGGTAGGAGAATTCCATTATCTTCTGATATGCCAGAGATGAAAGAATTTGCAGAAATATTATTCCCACTAAATTTCTTTTGTACTCAAAACTATAATCACTTTTCACAAAAATATTGTTAGCATATATAGGTTTAATTATTGTATAAAAATAAACACAAAATGTAAATGTCTTTAATCTTCAAGTCTTAATGTTTTATAATTATCAAAAATAAATCCAACATACAATAAAAGTTCTCTGGAATTATTAAGATGTAAAAGGGTCCTGAGACCAAAAAGAACCACTATCCTAGAAGACTATCCATTGGCATTCTCTATATTTTTGCCCATTATGCTACGCAAAGCTGAAAAATCAATGCTGCCCACCACTGATTGGGTCATATTTATCTATTCAGTTTTCTCTCTATTGATAATCCTTTCATATCTCCCCTCATTTTCAACAAATGACTAAGCCACTCTACTTGAGAGGAAAAATAAAAAGCCATCAGACAAAAAAGCCTAATTCCACCTAACACAAACCTTATCTGGGTCTGCATCAATCCTTTACTTCAGAATGGATGAGAAAACCCTCCTCCTGCTAAAGCCAATACCTTCCAGCTAAGTCAGTACTTTCCAGCTTAGTCTAGATCTCAATTCCTATTGCCTTTCTCAGCAGTTTCTCATAATCAAGTATCTTTCCTTTTGCATCTTCACCTTTTCCCACTCCACTAACTCCAGAAGATCATTACATAAATATGTTCGACTCCCTAACTTTAAAGCAAAAGTTGTTTATTATGGGCTGGGTGTCATGCTAAGTGTCATTAATACCAGACCTACACTAAAATATTTATTCTGTCTCCATTTTCTCACCTTCAAATCTCTTTGCAACTCACTCGCCATCTGCACAGTTGGGCATCCATTCATACTGTCTTACTGCTCCACTAAAAAAAACCTCTCAAGTCATAAATAACATCCAAGGTACAAATATAAAAGATCTGACTCATCTTGTAGAATCTTCAATTCTACTAATTCCCTCCCTCTCCACTTTTTTTCTGTGGACTGTCAAACACTTTTCTTAACTCATCCTCACTCATCTGTTCAGATTTTCCAGTTTTCATATTTTTTCATTTTCTGTAGTTCACTCAGCTATTTCAATGTATTAGAATAATGCACTATTCTCTTTAATTATTTTATTTACTATTTTAATACTTTCAGTATCTGCCACATTACTCACACAAGGTCCTCCTTTTATTGTTTCAACTTCAGGATCTTTTCCAATTTCTGGTAAAGGAAATTTTTCTAAAATCTGCTTTTATACTTTGATAAATGAAGAGGAGTGCCTATCCCATCCACCCCCCTGCCATTAACATAGTTGATACATACATTTGATAAGGAGCTATTCTTCTGTTGCTATAGACTTGCAAAAGAAAACTGGTTTGGTCTTACTTCCTTCAGTGGTCTCTTGGCTGCAGGATTGGAGGAAAGGCAGGGTATAACAAAGGGAACATCCCATTTTGTGGGATGGTCAGAGACTTTGCAGGATGAAGATGTAAGTCAAGTGAGCTTGACCATGTAGCCAAGGCCTGGGGCCTGCAGCCTTTGGCTGGCCCAGGCTAGCAGCATGTGTGTTAAAAGAAGTTAAGGAATTTGCAGATTTGAACTCCATGTTGGAGTTTGTTTTGCTGAGTTTGACTTGAGTCTGGAAGAGGCTGTGCAAAAGTTAGGCCTGAAAAGAAAGTTAACTTTGCTGGTTCCAGTACCATGGAGCTTCTACTACCTGGAGGAGGACAAAGAGAAGACGGCATGGGAGAGTTGGAGCATGCCAAAGAAAGATGTCTTCGCGCATCTGGAGATGAACCCTGACTGACTGATGTTGGTGAGATGATCAGGACTGAGAGACTGAGGATTTTTAGACAAACTGGGGAAAGGACTTTGGACAATGTTGAGAAAGGTTTTGGACAATGTTAAAGTAATTTAGAGTTTTACTTACATGCTTCCTTTTGTAGTAATTAGGTAATCACTTTGTTAGAAATAAATTAGTCTGCACCCTGAGAGTCTTGCTTTGGCTTAGGATTTTGGTTGAGAAGGCTGGGGATGGTGGAAAGAACCCATGGAAGTTTAGAAGAGGGTAAATTGAAGCAAACTAGTCTAAAGTTTAAACTGTGTTTCTAAGTTTGTCTTTTTACGTCTGAAAGAGGGGAAGAGACCTGAGAGAAGCTGGTAGCTGATTTTTGCATACCAATAATACGTGAACAGTGAAAATGCTAGTGAACTGCTTCTAGCCTGTTTCCTAGGGAGAAGCAGACATAGGTGTTCTAAGTTCAAGTCAAAAACCCTTTTTTTCTTTTCACCTTATTTCACCCAGGCAAAATAGTAAGACCTAGTCTCAAAAAAAAAAAAAAGGTAATTTCTAATTATAAAACATTTTATGAAGTACACTAAAAACACAACTTGAAATACGAAGTGCCATGGCAGTTTGTGACAGAATTTAAACGGCAGAATTTTTTAACTGTCTGATCCTTTATAAGATAAGTGACTCAGACAGATTAGACAACAAGTCCAAAGTTAAAGTTATAGAGGGAAGGAGCCACAATTAAATTTGAATATTCATCCATTCATTTTACAAATATAGTTTCCTTTCTAACTATATTACAAATTTTCAAACTCTTTGATCTTTTGAATTAGTTAAAGAAATGTACAATAGAGTTCTGAAAATACAAAAATTTACAAGTGGCTGCATATTTTAAGATAACCTATGAAATGACAATAATTTCTTTGGATTTTTCCAAAAGCACCCAGCATTTCCAATGAACCTTTCATTCTGACAGATTTTAAAACAAATTGAAAATGGTAACAGGAGCTTGACCTGGCCCGCACTCCTCATGGCCCCGCTATGATGGCAGGGCTGCCACTCTGGCACCCACCGGCCCTGTCTGCCTCTGGAGGGTGGGTAAGATGGGGTGCTTGTGCATGGGAGCTGAGTGGACCAGTTTTGGCCCACACCTGTGGCAGCCCGGACAATGGCTGCTACCATGCCCGTTGCGCGACTGGCCTTTGTCCCCCTACATGGTGGGGAAGGGGCGTGGCCAGGAACTGCTTCTGGGAATGGCAGGGGCAGCCAGCATGTGGGCATTGCACACCTGAGGCCTGTGCGCAGCGGGGGGGAGGGGGGGGCTGGGAGGGTGTTTTGCCATGAACCCCTCTCGGTCTCGGTTAGCCTCCATTCACATCAAGACAAACTTCAACTAAAGAAACAGAAGAGACAAGGAACACCAAGAAATACTAAATACTTTAAAAACAAATGCCTCTAAGGCAGGACTCAAAAAGAGCAAGGCAAGTTTACAGACCAATGAACTGTGAGAACAAACATGAGAAAGAATTATGCATACCAATCACTGGGGAGCTACAACCATAAACTTGGCACAGAGACTATAAACCTGGCAGTCAATAAAGAAAGCACACTCCCTTTGCCAAAGGATGGATGCCTACAGAATGGCAGTGGCTGCCGGGCATGGTGGCTTGTGCCTGTAAGCTTCAGCCTATGAAGCGGCTGGGGCTAGTCCCATCTGGGGCACATAGTGAGACCTAGTTCCAAAAAATATATAGCTGGGCGTGATAGTGTGCACCTGTAATCCCAGCCACCTGGGAAGCTGAGGCTGGAGATTGCTTGAGTCTGTGGTATCGTACCCCATGCAACATGAGCCTCTGGTTCCATGGGCAAAAATAGCAAGACCTAGTCTCAAAAAAAAAAAAAAAAGAACAGCAGTGGCCCAACAGCAAAGCTTCTAAAAAGGAGACTTGAAGATCTACCATCAGCCGATGGCTGTCCCTATGGTGGAGCAGCTCTACCAAGACATAAGACTGGGAATCAGGTCCCCAAAGCCGAAGACCTGAAACATAATGGGATGAAGCAGCAAAATGAGATAGGAAAGAACAGCCACCAAGAAACAAGAAGCATGGTTATAAATCAAAGGTGCTCAGAATGGCTGATGAAGATATAAAAAAAAAGACCAAAAAGACTAAAAGAGCTAAACATGGACAAACAACAAAAAGAAAGGAAGCAAAGAGACCAGAGGGAGCGTGGTATGGTGGGGTGGGGTAATTCCATGGGGATCAACAATTATAAAATTATGTATTGCACAAAATCCAAAAATAATATAATAAAAAAAAAATAATAAACACTAAAAGTGTTTCTCCTTTTAAAGATACAATCTAATTCCTACATGCTGCCTTATAAATATCATTCTTGAACTCTGTACAATTTGTATTTTTGATAGGGGGTGCCTACCCCCTGGGTGCCATTGATTGTCTCTTGCTTTAGAACTGTTAATGTTACTAAGAACTGGGTAGGATTTTAATTAACATACAGACCTGACAGGACTTCCTACCTCAGAGTTCTCTGGGCAGGAAATAAGGATATATAAAGAGAGTTGGAACAAAGAAAGGTTATATTCTGATTTGGGATTTAGATCCACCATTTTGTGGGATGAAGATGAGAGCCATGTGAGCTTGGCCATGTGGCCAGGGCCTGGAGACTGCACCCTTTGGCTGGCCCAGGCTAGCAGCATGTGTGTTAAAGGCAACTAAGGAGTTTGGAGATTTAAACTCCGTGCTGGAATTTGTTGCTGAGTTCAACTTGAGTCTGGGAGAGGCCTTGTGAAAGTCAGGCCTGAGAAGAAAGTGAACTTTGCTGGTTCTGGTACTATAGAGCTTTTTTTCCTACTACCTGGTGGAGGACAAGGAGAAGACAGCATGCAAGTTGGAGCATGCCAAATGAGCACACCAAAGGAAGATGTCTTCGAGTATCTGGAAAGGAACCCTGACTGACTGATGTTGATGAGATGATCAGGACTGAGAGACTGAGGATTTTTAGACAAACTGGGGAAAGGGCTTTGGACAATGTTAAGAAAGGTTTTGGACAATGTTAAAGTAATTTGGAGTTTTACTTACATGTTTCCTTTTTTAGTAATTAGGTAATCACTTTGTTTTGTAATAAATTAGTCTGCACCCTGAGAGTCTTGCTTTGGCTTGGAATTTTGGTTGAGAAGGCTGGGGATGGTGGAAAGAACCCATGGAAGTCTCAAAGAGGGTAGGTAAACTGAGGCAAACTAGTCTAAAGTTTAAACTGTTCTTCTAAGTTTTTCTTTTTTTAGGTCTGAGAGAGGGACAGAGAGCTGAGAGAAGTTGGTAGCTGATTTTTGCATACCAACAGTAGGTGAACAGTGAAAGTGCTAATTAACTATTTGGGGAGCCTGCTTCTTAGGCAGAAGCAAGCATAGGTGTTCAAGTTCAAGTTAAAAAGTTTGCTTTTTTTCTTTTCAACCAGTTTTACTTTCTGGATTATAAAACTGAGATTCAAAGTGTAAAACATTTCAACCACATCATCTGAAATTTCTACCCATATTAACAAATGAAAATAAAAATTATAAACAACATGAAACCATGACTGTCAACATTAATTTAGAATCATCATTGTCAGTCATGTTAAGGTTTTCATGTTTATAAAAATGTGATACAAACATCATTAAGAATCGTACAAGAAGACACTTGAGAATTAACAAACATACAGCCTGCAAAGCATGTGTGAAGTCACAAACCATGTGGCAGGGTCAACATTGTGTTAGAATCAAAGTCTGAGTACTAAACCAAACGATAAGGAAGACATATACAAGCAATTCACAGTGACACAATGCTTTTCAAAATAAAAGACTGCAAAGTATCAATGAATTCAGTTAGCTAGGCAATGTATTTTTTCCAATAATGTCATTCAAAGTTGAAAACCTCATCAAAATCTACCTTACACAATTGAATTCTATTTATCTTGTATTAAAATGACATTAATAAAATGTATCCAAGAAATAACACCACCCTTAAATAAATTTAAAATTAATAAAGAAACATGGCCAGGCATGGTGGCTCATGCCTTTAAGCTTCAGTCTATGAAGCGGCCGGGGCTAGGGATCGCGATTCAAGTCCCGCCTGGGGCCCATGGCGAGACCTAGTTCCAAAAAAATATAGCTGGGCATGATGGTGCACACCTGTAATCCCAGCTACCTGGGAAGCTGAGGCTGGGGATTGCTTGAGTCTGTGGTACCCCGGACAACGAGAGCCTGCGGTTCCACAGGCAAAAATAGTGAGACCTAGTCTCAAAAAAAGAAACATACACCTACTACATGATACAACCCTTCTACTCATTTACCTAAGAGAAATAAAAGCATGTTGTTTATACAAAAACGTCTGCATGAATATTCATAGCAGCTTTATGGAAACAGCCCAAAAAAGGGGAAACAAACCAAATGCCTACCTACCAACAGATGGGTCACACATAAACAAATTATGGTATACACATAAAAGAAAGCTTGCCCCTCTCCTGATTACACTACCTTACACCATATTAAAACTGAATTAAAATTTCAAAAACCTATGTTTTTACAAGCTACAAAAACCATGATGCTTTTAGATATGAGAGTATCTATAATTTACAATTCTGAGTAAAAGCGTAGGAGTGCAATGGCTTGATCACATAACAGGTGAGTAATAATTTTTAAGAAATTGTCAAACTATTTTCTAACAGCTTATACACTATTTTATATTCTCAGGGAGGATAGGAAACAATAACCACACAAAAAAATGGCAAATTGGGCTTTGTCAAAAGTTTATGTTCATCAGAAGATACCAGTAAGAAAATAAAAAACTCAAAATATGGGCGAAAATATTCACAAAACGTATCTGACAAAGAACTGGAATCCCATGATATATAAAAAATTTTAACTAATGAGCCAGGCATGGTGACGCACGCCTGTAATCCCAGCTACCTGGGAGGCTGAGGCTAGGGATGACTTGAGTCTGTGGGTTCAAGACAACCATGGGCAACATAGCAAGAACTAGTTTCTTAAAAATAAAAATAGGCCAGGTATGGTGGCGCATGCCTATAAGTGGCGGCGGCCTAGGAAGCCACGGCGGGGACCAGGGATTGTAGCTTGAGTCTCACTCGGGGCAACATAGTGAGACCTAGTTCCAAAAAAAATAAATGGATGTGGTGGTGCGAGCCTGTAATCCCAGCTACCTGGGAAGCTGAGGGTGGGGACTGCTTGAGTCTGTGGTACGCCAGGCAACATGGGCCTGCGGTTTCACAGGCAAAAATAGCGAGACTAGTTTCAAAAAAAATAAATTAACTAAATAAAATAAAATAAAAATATAAAAACTTTAACTAAAAAATATATACATGTAAATAATTTTGACAGATAGTTCACAAAAGATATACAAATGGTAACAAACAAACAAAAACAGATGACAAGTACTTACTATTAATTCTCAGGTAGATGAAAGGTAAAATTAATCAAAATGGCTGAAATTAAAATGAAGGAGGGATGATGTTTGGGGCAGGGATTACCTGGAAGGTATATATCTCTATCTTAGTATAGGTTTAGACAGGGGTATGCAATTTATCAAAAAAATCACTGAATGGCAGTTTTAAGTTGGGTTTTTCTTCATGTGTAAATGTACACACACACACACAAAGTACAAACACTGAATTCTAGTTAATAAGTATTGTCATTGCATCTTTGTTTAGGGCTTAATAAGTTTATCAATGCAGTCTGAAATAAGATCAATAAATTTTTGTTACCACATATGCAGGTAAAAAATTCTTTATACATACTGCTATTTCAAAGATTTGCTACATCAGTGGTCATTTCAAGTGATGTCCCAATTTTTTTACAGTTAATTTTTTATAGTTATTATCGTTAATACAGTGACAGTTAAAGTAGTAAATGCTCAGCTTGTGAGTGCCTCTTTGTCAAGAAGAGACTGCTAAAATAGTCTATCACCTATCCTAAATGTTCTGCCTTGTAACTAATTTGAAGTAAAAGTTTCTACATTGATAAACAGTTGCACAAATGTGTAAATGACAGCAGGACAGCTAATGATAAAGCAAATATAATCAAATCTAGATAGCTTGATATGGACATTCTTACATTTTCTATACATGTGAAGTTTTCGTATTAAAACAAGGAGCAAAATATCTACTGTGCAAATAGATATCAAAATATGGTTTCAACCTGGCAACAAACTCCCTATCACACTTAAGATTTGTTTGACATATAATATTGTGTAAGTTCGAGTATAAAATATATAGATTTGGTATAATCATATTGCAATTACATACTGCAACTACAATACTACCTTTATCTCATCAAGTAATTTTCATTTCTTCTTGAGTTGGGAGCAATTAAAATCTAGTTTCTCTGAGAAAATTTAATGTTTATTATATAATCACTGTATTGTTCCCTATGTCTCCAGGACTTATTTATCTTTTTTTTAAATAATTTTTTTACTTTTCGATTTTGTACAATACATGATTCCATAAATGTTGATCCCCATGGGATTACCCCACCCTGCCATGCCCCACCCCCCCACCCCCGCTGGTCTCTTTGCCTCCTTTGTTTTTGTTGTTTCTGCATGTTTAGCACTTTAGTCTTGTGTGTGTGTGTGTGTGTGTGTGTGTGTGTGTGTGTGTGTGTGTGTGTGTGTTCATTGGCCAATCCGAGCACCTTTGGCTTGTACCCATGCTTCTTGTTTCTTGGTGGCTGTTCTGTTGTTTTCTGTCTCATTTTGCTGCTCCATCCCATTATGTTTCAGGTCTTTGGCTTTGTGGACCTGATTTCCAGTCTTATGTTTTGGTGGAGCTGCGCCTCGATGGGAACAGCCATCAGCTGATGGCAGGTCTCCTAGTCTCCTTTTTAGGAGCTTTGCTGTTGGGCCACTGCCATTCTGTAGGCATCCTCCCTATGGCAAAGGGGGTGTTCTGTTCCTTATTGACAGCATCTCTGTGCCGGGTTTTTGGGCACAGCTCCCCAGTGAGTAGTAGGCGTAGTTCTTTCATGTTTGTTCTCACAGTTCAGTGCTCTGTGATCTTGCCTTGCTCTTTTTGAGTCCTGCTTTAGAGGCATGTGTTCTTAGAGTCTTTCTTACTGTTCCTTGCCTCTTCTGTATCTGTGGTCAAAATCTGTCTTGATGTACTTATTGCTGGTGTGGGCTCCTTGGAATGGAGGCTAAATGAAAGGTGACTGTGGCAAATCCTCCCCACACTGCACCCTACTTCTTGGCAGGTCTCAGGTATGCGGCTGGCAGTCCCGGGCAAGCCCTGGAAGCAACCTCCAGCCATGCCCTATCCCCTCCACACAGGGGGACGAAAGCCGGTCACATGATGGGTGCGGTAGTAGCCAATGTCCGGGCTGCTGCAGGTGCCCGCATACAAGGGAGGATGGCCCCTCCAGACCGAACCCCCATGATGGTGGGGCTGCCCAGGACTTATTTATCTATTAATTACAAGTATATACACTTAAACATCTTTTCCATTCTACCACCCCCAGCCTTTAGTAAGTATCATTTTATGCTCTGCTATTAAGGACTTTTATATTCTACATATAAGATGTGTTATGCAGTATTATATCACCATGCATTTTTGCTGAAAATTTTTCAAAGGCTCCACAACAACTAGTAAAGAAAGAAGCTGAAAAGATTATAGAAGACTGTTCCAAGTAAAGATATGAACAAGTATAAGAAAAGACAAATAGAACTGAAAAAATGGAAGAGTTAGAACATAAGAGTAATGAGAGTAATGGGCATGAAGATTTTCACCAGCAGAAAAATAAACAGTTCTTGATTTGAGTCAAAGATTCTTTTAATAATATCATAAACTGGAGGTGGGAAAGAAAGGACATGCATATATGTATATACACTCACATGGAAGCAACCTAAGTGCCTACTGATAGATGAGTGGTTAAAGACATGGCCTATAATATACATATAATACCTATACCTATATCTAATACATACATATGATGGAATACTATTCAGCTATAAGGAAAAATGAAATTTCATCACTTGTAGCAAAATGGAAAAAACTCAATTATGTAAAACAAAAGCATAATGATAAAAAGTGCATTCCACCTACATGTGCAGTCTGAAGAAACCAGGAGGACAAACAGACAAAACAAAATAATGGAAATTTAAAACAGAAGTAATGTTCCAGGTATGAGATAGGATTAAAAATAGAGGGATTACACTGGATGATGATGGGTTTGTTTTTTTTTGTTTTGTTTTTTGTTTTTTCTTTATAAAACAAAAAAAAGAAAGAACTGAAATCTAGAAGTGAATATGAAACTAATACAGGAGACTACTAGGTATGAAGAGAAAATTATCTAGGTGCAAATTTCAATGAAAATTCACATTGAAAGGACAAAAAAAATAATAAGAAAGCAAAAAAAGGAAGCCTGGAAGGAAGATCAAGAACAAGCAGCACAAGAAGCAAGTCATGAAAGTCATGGGGTAAGAGATGCCAAAGGAAGAATGAAGAAAGAGGATGGGTCAAGAGTGTTAAAGGCTGCTGATGTTAGGAAAACATGAAGGTCACTGTCATCCCTGATTGTAACATCCAGTAAAACTGAGGGGGCACAAACACATCAGGTCAAAGAGTAGAAATTAAAATTTACTGTAAAAAGCCTGGTCATGAAAAGGACAGTTGCTGAAAAACAAAGCAAAGCAATCTCTTTAAATGGGAGAACCTTCTGTATATTTCAATGTCAATGAGACTAAGTCAGCACAGAAACTGAAGGAGGGGGAAATGGTAATATTAAGGTTAATCAGGGTTAATAGTAAAGGTTTAATGGGCTCCAATATGCAGGTGGAGTTTTGACCCAAGGCATGACTGATAACTCATCCACTTTAACAGGGGAAAGGAACATAGCATATTTCCTGGTGGTTTTTATAGTCTCTGTGAAATTAAATGCATGTTCCCTGAAGAAAAGGATCGGCAGTAACCTTTTTTTCCCCAGTCTTCTGTGGTACAGTATAGTATCTTGCATAGAGGAGATCATAATAAATATCCCAGTGGGGGGGAAAAAGTAAAGTTAAAATTCTATACAAAGCCCATTCTAAAAGAGACAACTCATAAAGCTGTGAATTACACCCACTGTGTTCCTTCCTTTAGCAGTCTAGTTTTCCACACAACTAGGACCTTACATTAAGTAAAGATTCACTAATGATCTCCCAATCCATTAGTATTACAGAGACTAATTAACCTCAGGCAAAACATTTTAGGGTGATAACCTATTTCAGTAACTTTTCCAATTGACCAAAAGAGCACTCAACTCATAAGCTAAGTATTTACTATTTCAACTATCTTAGACTAATGATAAAAAGCTAGAGACACCACTAGAAATGATCAAAAATGAAGCAAATCTTCTAGACACAACACAGGTGTTTTCCAGCTACAGATAAAATGACAAAAACAATTCACTAATCCCCAATGATCACCAAAAAAAAAAAAAAGATACAGAATAGACTAAAACAAAATATATGACTCACATATGGGGTTAAAAGTGTGGATTATTTCCTGAAACTCTGTCAGATATACAGCAGATCAAAACACAAAAACATGTTTCTAACTGTGGCTGGGGCAGTAAAAATTGATGAAAGTTACTAATGGCCACTAAGATGCAGAGGGAGAAAAACTATAAAGAAAACTGAATCTATATAAAATTAAGTAGCTGAAAATCAAGACTTCCCATATTCCCTTATATGATGCAGGAGAATACTCGCAACTGGTAAGCTCATGCTCTATCCTGGCTGGAGAAAATCGTGTAACCCTATATCCATTTCATATCCATGAAAACTGTCCCCTGCACCAGAATTGTTGCAAAGTTCAAATGAGATAGCATGTTGAGAATGCAAGTCACATGCTAATATAATTTCTAAATGCTTTCTTAGGTTAACCTATCAAACCTATTTCTACAACCATTAATAATCTATCCGGCCGTGGTTATGAGAATAGGAAGAAGTGCAACAGAAGGCAAGTCAAATCTAGGCTCTAGCTCATACTAGCTATACGATCCTATAAATCACAAAATTTCTCAATTTCAATTTCCCTGTCTGTAAATTGTAACAACAGCTCCCTTATGGGACTGAAATAAAATATGAAGTGTTCTAACATAACACCTGGTATAGTTTCTATTAATAGAAACTATGATTTTTTAAATATCTTACAATCCATTTCACATATTTTTGTTGGTTTTAACTGGGGAAATCAATTTTACCTCTGGCTAGGATTATCTCATTAAATCAACTACCAAATTAGAAAGTGGATGACACCTCAGGAAAATAGCTTCTATAAGATAAATATAAAACAATAATGAAGAATCAAAGTTTTTTTTTTTAAGTGGGTCATTTTTAAATGTCATTTCCATGATAAAAATCTGATCATGCAAATATACAGGCTGTAAACCCTCCCCTCAAGAGCAAGTTGAGTCCTCCATGATTCAGTTCTCTCTAAAGCACTTAGATTTCAACATCCTGCCTATCCTAACATCAACTCTGCATTTTATCATCTAATTTAGTGGCTTGAAATATGCCAAACAACTCATAGAAAGAAAAAGTAAGGCCGGGCATGGTGGCACATGCCTGTGCCTAGGAAGCTACAGCCGGGGCCAGGGATCACCGTTCAAGTCCTGCCAGAGATACGTACCGAGACCTAGTCCCAAAAAAAATAGCTGGGCATGGTGGCGCGTGCCTATAATCCCAGCTACCTGGGAAGTTGAGACTGGGGATTGCTTGAGTCTGCAGTTCCCCAGGCAAAAATATTGAGATCTTGTCTAAAAAAAAGAAAGAAAGGAAAAGTACCTGAAGTCGAAATAAAAATATTGTTATAAATATGAACACGCTTTACCCAGTATCTTATATTCTTTTTTTTTTTTTTCTGGAGACCAGGTCTCACTATTTTTGCCTGGGGAACCGCAGGCTCACGTTGCCCCGGGTACCACAGACTCAAGCAATCCCCAGCCTCAGCTTCCCAGGTAGCTGGGATACAGGTATGAGCCACCACACCCAGCTATTTTTTGGGACTAGGTCTCGCTACGTTGCCGGGGCAGGTCTCAAACCCGCGGACTCAAGCGATTCCCACTCCATAGGCTTGCACTTAATGGCACACACCACCGTGCCCGGCTCTTATGAATATTCTATTTAATTAGCTCCGTTTTGCTAAGTTGTCTTTAACGTCCCAATGATCATGAAATCTGCCATTCAACCAAACTAGCAATCTCAGCTTGCATTACATTACATACTTGATTGACACACCGTATCCAAAGATGGAAATCAGATATTCTCGAAGTGTGGTCAACAGACCCCTGGGGCACCTTTTGAAAGAGTCGACTGTATTCAATACTATGGTATTCTTTGCCTGCTCACTCTGGTGATATTTTCACTAAAGGTGTCTCCCCAAGCTTGCACAAAGCAGGTGCACTAATCAGTACTAAATGGCACTGAGCTCTTCACTTCATAATGGTAAGGGGCAAAGAAGTGGCGAATTGGAGGTAGTTTCACTTAATCTTGATATAATTTAAAATTAACTTCATGAAGTCATGATTCTTTCCCACATCTTTTTAGTAGCCTATTTTATTGACAAAACAGGAATACATAAAGCATTTCTCATTCCCAGTAAAGTACTAGCTTGTCTGAAGAAAAAGGACTTTTGTGAATGACTTGCAAACTAAACCCGGCAGATTTTTTCATGGAATAACTTTTTGTTTATTGTTTTTTAGGAAAGAACACCTGACACACTATAGTTATTCAGATTTGGGTATCTGGCAGTCAACTTCCCAAAGTGAATAAAGTGAGCCTGGCCACTTCAGGAACACAACTGCTTTTTGTTGCCTATGATAAAATTCCAAGTTTCAAGTGAACTTTTAAATTGTGGAGAACTTAGATCTGCCATGATGAGCTTACTTCCCCAAAATTAAAGAGGTTTATCATGAGATCAACAGTAATATTAAATGTGATTTTTCAAATACCACGTAATAAAATAAGCCAACATTCTACGTGAATCAATACTTTCTAACTGATTCACTTAAGGATGCTTCTAAATTATTTAATTCTTTCTCCTTTAGCAATTATCTCTCCTAAGCTGTCTAAGCTTCCCCACTGGCGGAAAGCTGAGCCATAAACTTAAGTGTTAGAGGGAGAATTTAGTACAATTTTAAAAACTGGGTTTTACTAATGGAAGTAATCAGACTTTTAGAGAATAATTCCAAAACGACTGTTGCTCTTTCAGCTGGGCACTTTTAGGCACTTTTAGTAAAACGACAGAGAGAAAGCCTAGAAAAACTGGAGCAAGTCCGAAAAAATACCAAGAGCTGGGTGTGGGTCTAAAGAGAAATTAGGGAAAATGAGAGAATAAGAGTCAGCTGGGATCGGGCCGGGCACGGTGGCTCGTGCCTGTAAGCTTCGGCCCATGAAGCGGCCGGGGCTAGGGATCGCGGTTCGAGTCCCGCCTGGGGCCCGTAGCGAGACCTAGTTCCAAAAAAATAGCTGGGCGTGGTGGTGCGCGCCTGTCATCCCAGCTACCTGGGAAGCTGAGGCTGGGGATTGCTTTGCTGGAGTCTGTGGTACTCCGGGCAACGAGAGCCTGCGGTTCCACGGGCAAAAAGAGCGAGACCTAGTCTCAAAAAAAAAAACCAAAAAAAAAGAGTCAGCTGGGATCGCAGGTGTAGCCAAAATCTTGGTTTTTCCTGCAGTTCCCACGCTTCCACCTCTAAGGCTCCCGAAAGAGATGTCAAAGGGGTGGATGGAGATAATGGGACTCTCCAGGGTAGCGGTGGGGGCTTCACCAAGTCTTATCTCCGCCCCAGATCCTTTCAGTACCATTTCCCTCACTTCCAGACCTCCTCCCAGCATCCCCCGCCCCGCCTGATGCACCCAAACTACTCGATCCCAAACACCCGACTACCCCAAGGATTCTCACCACCAGCAGGTTCCTATCCTCCACCAGCTGCCGCTTCCGGAGGATCTCCGATTTCAGAACGTCCATCTTGTCGCCGGGGTTGAAGCTGAAGTTCCTTCTCCCGCTCCGCAGACCAGTCTCACCCAGCTGTCCACGGAGAACCCACTGGTTAAAACAAACTACAATACCAGAAGACAACAACTGACGGCCACTTCCGGCGGAAGCAGAGGTGAGCGAGAGGAGGGAAGCGAGTGTTTCACGGCACCTGTTGTAGACGAAGCGGCTGTGGGCTCACGCCCCCTGGCGGCACCCTCCGGTAACGCGCCTGTATGTTTCCCTGGTAGGTACCGAGGCGCAGCGACTTGAATCCCAAGTGTTTTGAATCATTCCAAGGACGAAGTGCTGCGGTTTGTAGAGTAGGTAATGCACTTCCCAGCTCAAATGCAAAAACCATCTCAAAGAACACTCAACTACGTTAATTATGTTCAGGTTCTTATTTTACCAGTTCTCATCAGAGTTCCTAAAGTTAGTTACTTCTAAAATTAATGTACTAGAGTGAGAAAAATAGAAACAAAGTCAAGTTTAAAGTAAACCGCAAGGGGGAGGGAGTGGCAAAAATAAGATAATAAAGGATACAGCAAAAGGATGGTGTTCGTTGCTAGCCACATACCATCACAGCTTTTACTTTAAGGTAACTGAGATAAACTTTTAGGTCCTGTATTCAATAATCAAGATTTTTAGTGACATAATTAACGATGTAACCAGGTTTTTTCAAGTCCTGCCCAAGAAGAAAAATTAAGTTGAGAAATTTTTCTTCAAAACTTTAATTTTAAAAATAAACTAAAGACAGTTCACAAATCAGTTTTAGTTCTATGTCATTCATGTTTTTTCTAGTTAAATCATAATATAATAATAGTATATAATAATATTCACCACTCAAAAAGGACAGAAATACTTAGTTCAATTAATGATTAATAGTGGGTGAGATAGTTCTTTAAAATAAAAGGTGGAAAATTGCTTATTTCAATATTTATTTTATGTGTACATGTATATTGCCTACATTTCATCTAAACTATATCTGACTTTTGCCAGAAGTAAATCAACATTGGATGATAATTCACTCTCTAAGATGCTCTGTTAATTTTTAGGACTTTTCAGTGTTTAAGATTTTTACAAAGAAAGAGTCTTAGAACAAATAAACACAGTAACATTCTTGAATGGATATGTTTCTAGCTCACTTATAGTTCAATAATCAAATAACCTATTAGTATTTTCTGATTCGTATTTTCTGATTTACCCCAAAAAAAGTAGACATAACAGTAATGGAAGTTTAGATCACACAAAGGAACAGCTGGCCAGATGGGAGGCGATCAGTGTAAATCAAAGAATGTATTAACTATGGTAAAGAGATTCCTTTTAAATTTCAGACTCACTAATTTTGATGAAAAATATAAACATGTGCATTAAATCCTGATTAAGTCTGAGACAAAGAAAAAGATGAGAACTTGAACAAACTGACGAGTAAGCTTTTCAACATAGAAAGGGAAAAAAGATGACCAATGGAGTCTAAAATACTTAAGAGAACCACTCAATCCTGATGCTACAGGAGACTATACTCTTTTTAAAACACACTTTGCATTCCATCAATTATTATTTAAGAAGTAAAATCTTGAGAACAATCCAAATGTCCTAGATGGGGAAATGGTTCAGTAAGTTGTAATTCATACATATAACTGAATAATAAGTGATGTTAAAAAACATGTTTCAAAAAATATTCAGTGATGCAAGAATGCTCATGACAAGTTTAGTGGAAAAATAGAAAAACAAAATTAGAAATACAGTATATACTCTCTATTTGGTATGAAAAGCTATATATAGAATGCAGACAATATAGAAAAAGGATTGGGAAGAAATATGTCAAATATCAGATTATCTGATACAAATAAACCCCCGAGTGATTTTTCTTTTTACTATAGTTTGGTACAAATTCCATAACTTGGGGAAAATGTCCAGATAGCAGTCACTTTCTATTTTATTTAGTTACTACTGAAAGTCTTTATCAATTTTCCAGTGTAACTGCTTTAGAAAATTATGTATTAATGTGAAATATTTTAAATAATGCAAGCAAAAGAAGTGAAAGATTGAACAATTTTTTTAAAACCCTCTTAAGCAATATTTAAATGTCTTCTGAGCTCTGTTACTGTATTAGGTTATGTGGCCTACACCAAATACAAAACAGCCCCTACTCTTGAAGATGTTACCAGCTAGCTGAGGTATCAAAAAAAAAAAAAGCTAAAATGTTAAATTATTTAAAATAAATAAAATTTAACAACATATGGGTTATAATAGTCATAGAAATTAAAGGAATAGTAAGATCTCACTATATGATTGATGAGCTCCTTCTTTTGGTGCCATACCAACCTTTACTGGTTGTCATTTCTTGACACAGAAGAAAATGCCAAATCTAATCAGGATGACTGGGGGTGGGGGTGAATGGGCTATTCTGTAGGTATATCTTAAAGAAACAAATGTAGCTCTTTTTAAAAAAAAGCTTTGTAAGGGAAGACAGTGGTCATCAATCTTCAGCAGGCGTCAAAATAATCTGGAAAAATGTCCAAACCCAGGCAGGTCCACATTTCCAGAACACCTCTTTCAGTAGAGCAGGAAAGCTGAGGTGACTTCCAAGAATTTGCTTTTTGAACGAATTCTTGAGTGAAGAGGCTGCAGTTTACCCACGGACCACACTTTGAGAATCGCTGATCTAATATATTGTTTTGGAATCTCTGGGGTGAAAAAAAAAGTGGGTGAGTCAGAAAGGCGGTCTGCAGCGAGGCTTGATGAGTAGGCGCGGAGGAGGATTCCTGCATTAGTGTCTGTAGCTCCGTCTCGTGCTGCCCACTCATAGTGATGCCACTGCTGGAAATTTCCTAATGGAAGAGGGAAAGCTCCTTTAAGCCAGCCACATTCATAAACCTGCTTCAGTGGTTACGCCTGAGACAGGTACCTGATCCAAACCGGCCATACGGAGCCTAGCCTTTAGGTAACTGACATTGGGACAGAGCCCATCTCTCCAAGACACAGGAAATGTAAAATGTGAATTTGAGCGTCGTGGATGCACATTTTCGTGGCAAGCTGGGACCAGACCAGTTCACATTGACCTGCAAGAAACAACTAGTAGCTTTTCAAGAATTTTCTGAGTCAGTCATTAAATACAACTATTAAGAAAAGTTACGAGGTTACATATAGATCCCACATTCCACACTTGAGAATGTCACACTGGTAACTTGAAATCAGCCACAGTGGAGTGTTTACACCACCGAAATGGACAAATGCTTCAAATCTATACTTGATGGGTGGTATTGTTGATTGCTTAAACTTTAAACAGTGGTGGAGAAATGTTAATAACAAAGAGATCAGAGTTTCTCAGCCTTGAGCCAGATTGCTTTTTCTCTGGGAGAGATGTGCCTCAACTCTACCCATTGTGACACCCCCTCCCCACAGTTTAACAACCACAACTACCACCAGATGCAAATAATACTGAACTCAAGAATGCTAAAAGTTGAGAAGCAGAGCTTGGATCTGGAGGGTCAGCAAATATCAGCTGGAAGAAGCCCAGGCTGCAAAACCAGCTGACAACACCATTGACATACTGAGATTCTGCATCAGCCAGAGGAGGAGCAGGCTCATTCCCTATCAGTCCCCTTATTTCTGCTCTCCTGGAGCCCCTCCCCCTCTATTCTCTTTGTCCCAAAGCTGTTATATTAATGGTCTCATCAAATTCGTTGGAGGATCCTGCTAGGAATAGCTTGATTAGCCGGGTTCGGAACTACCTCTGGCAACATAGTGAGACCTAGTCTCCTAAGAAAGAAAAATGTGTTGGAGAACTTTCCTCAACTGGAAAGTGATGAAATAATTGTAGATATTCTTCTATACCCATATTTGACAAATGAATGTTCTTAAAGTTAGCTGCTGGTAGGGACAGTGGATCCTAATTGCATCTCAATCAAAAAAAAAAAAAATGAACTTATAGTAAAAAATAAAGTTAGTTGCAATGTGGAATCTGAAGTCATATCAAAACTTTTCACTTTGTACAGTGGTCTGTTTGAACTTTGAGTGATCTGTTACTCGCGAATGATTTTTGTAATACCAGGCATTGGTCATTTGAACAATAACAGGTCACTGATCGATGACCTGTAAATTAAATTAGAAAAAAAAATGAGTATATTAGTAAACTAGTAAAAAGGAACTTCCTATAATTTAGCAGGCATTACTAACAAAAACTCTGGGTATAATAGAAGATTAAACACAATTAAGATTACTTAACATTCAGAAGTAGACATGTGAGATGGTAAAATATTAAAATCATAAGGTATGAAAACTACATTTTATGAAAGAATAAGTACAAATGCTGGAGAAGAAGAGGTACTTGAATGCATTCTACTCAGGACTAAGTTATTTTCCTAGAAAACCCTACAACCACTAGCTTTTCAAAAAATAGAATGAGGGCCAAGCGCAGTAGCACGCACATTTAATCCCAGCCTAGGAAGAGGGGCCCAGGCTAGGAATCACTTGAGTCCGCAGATTCGAGACCCGCCATAGTCTCAAAAAAATAGCTGGGCATGGAGGTGTGCACCTGTAATCCCAGCTGCCTGGGAGGCTGAGGCTGGGGATCACCTGAGTCTACAGGATCCCAGATCCGACCTGAAATCTGAACTACTCAGATCTGATGCCGGATTGAGACTATCCCAGGTAACATAGCAAGACCTAGTCTCAAAAAAAAGAAAAGAAAAAATAGAATAAGGAAATATAGTTATATTCAAGATAAATTTTCAAATAAATATATTTCTATATATGTATTTTCTATTTATATTTATATAAATGACACAATTTTAGGAATGAATTTAATAAAATTTCAAAACTCTATAGAGATAATTAATACCATGTTATTGAAGAATATATGGCAAAATAAAGGAAAATGGAATGGAAAAAAGTTTCTTGGCTAGGCAAGTATAGTAACAAACTCAAATTTCAAAACACATAAATTTCATGCTTTGCTTAAATTTTTATGGAGCATAGATTTGTAGTATGAAAAAATGATCTTACAGTAATACAGAAGTATGCTTTTCCAATAACAGCTATGAAAATGGTGATAGACCTCTGCTTCTGACCTGAAAGATTAACTGCTACAGGTACCCACTGCAGACAACTAGGGTAATGGGGAAAATATAGGAAACAACTATTTTTCATACATTGGACAGCAGGTAGGAAAGGGTTGTGATTCCTAAGAGAAGGGACACAATTGATTCTGGGCTACTAACTGGAAGTGATTTTCAGGATTCAGCACAAATACAAGAAACCAAAACATCCCAGTGTCTCATTGAGTGGAGAAAAAAGATTACAGTTCTGGGGAATGAGGAGGCTCTATGGGATCAAATGCCAGAGAGGAGACCAACATTCAGGGGGAATCTATCAATATACATTGGCATGCTGTATTTCATCAGTCTCAAAGATGGTGCCCCTTAGAAACGATGGATTCCAGAGTCAGTAACTGCAGAAAGTCCTAATGAGTAGATCTCAGAACCAGGGGACAATCTAGAAGGTTGTGCCCATGCCCTGGACCAGTGGCCATATAATGTTTGAAATTTTAACAGTTTGTCCCATCTATTTTTTTTCCCAAGGGGTAATTTATTCCAATCAATATAGAACCATCTATTCTTGTCTCTAAGATTGAAAAGATGGAGTGATAAGTGGTTCCAACAGCCTTTGGAACAAGACATCACTGATATAAAAGCTGGAAAAGTAGTGACAGGGAAATGTCAGGGCCCATCTCCAGCAGGTGGCACCACCAAAGGAGAAGACAAGAAGATGGGCTTGGACCTGGCTCATGAAGGATGATGGAATTACATAACCTATAAATTGGCAAGAGTGCTACCGTGGACGAGGGGAGAAATCTGCTGTACTACAACTCATCTTTTTGGATTTCAGTTTCTTCATCTATAAAATAGGAACAACAGTACTTAATAGAATTTGCATTACTAAGAAAGGATAACACATGGAAAGGGTTAAAAAAGCAGTAAATTAACTTCAATAATTTTGTCATTAAGGTTATCTCTGTATTTTAAAATGTAGCCATCCATTCATTCTTTCAACGTCAATTTATTTAGCATTTATGATTCTAGAAGCTAGATTTTTATTCCTATTCTTTTTGGTTTTAATCTGTTTAGAAATCATCAACATTAGGCCAATCCCTCATAATTCTTACTTAACACCCTCAATATGTATATTCACTTTTGTTTCATAATGTTGCCAGTTAAGCTGTTACTTGAAAATTGGGTCTAAACTTTTACTCTTTACATAAAAACTAATATTATTGATTCATCAGAGGAAATACCACATTTTAACTTGTTAACAATGATGTAGAAAATTACACAAGCCCTAACAAAGAAAAGGTAGCAAAAGAAAGTGGCTTAATCACTTAAAAAGATATGATCTTAGGACAGTCGTTTGCAAAATAATATTTTACCTACAGGGGCATAACATGGTTAGGTTTTGGCCCATAGTCACATAGTTGTAAGTAGAAGATTCAAAATTTGAACCTAGGTCTGCCTTATTTCAAAGTCCATGATCTTACCAACTAAGGTATTATGCCTCCAGACAGAAATGAACAACATCAGGGGACCAAAAAGGCAAACTGGAAAGCCATGTCAGTCAGACAATGGTTAGAACTTGCTGACTTCAACATTAGTCCTCAACATGGCCAAAAGGGAAGGGGTAGTAGCACAAATGGTCTAGGAGGGTGCTGGAGTCCAGTCATCCTAGAAATAGATTTCAGTATATAACACAGATTTTTTTTTTTCCCAGTAAGCAGGTCTTTGGGGGTGTTTGGATAAAGGTGTTTTTGTTGATGTTTATATATATATGTATATATATAAATGTGTATATATATATATATACATTTTTTTTTGCCAAAGGCCAAAACAACTATGTTTATTCTCATTCAAGGTTTGTTCTGATGGGAAATACAGAACCCCAATAAGTTTGCCCCCCAAAAAATTACCGAGTCAGAAAAAAATAAGCCTAAATGGGAAATCAGAGCTATAGTCTTTAAAATTAAAATAACTATACTATAGAAATTTGGAAAATAGAGAAAATAAAATCAGACAATTTCAGCTATAATACAATCACTATTATCATATACTATTAACTTAAATAAGTATTTTATATACATGTGTACTATAATTGTATGCATACTATTTTACTTCCAATTTTTGTTACGTAATATTGTATCATGTACTTTACCATTTTGATTCATAATCTTCATGATAGTTTATTTTAATTAGTTATATATAATATTTCACTACGTGGGCTATCACCAAAATTTATTTAAATTTCTCCCTGGCTGCTGGATATTTAGGTCCTTGCATGTTTTACTATTATAAATTATTCTGCAGTGAACATCTTTATGCAAATCGCATTTTATTTGCATAAAATATTTTAGATTCATTACTTCTTTGTTCACTAACAATCCAGGCCAGATCTTAAGTACCACACATCTCAGTTAATGGATTAACTTGCCAGTCAGTCTCCCCTGCTTCTGATCTATTTTGAGTAATACTGAGAGATCAATTAACCTAAAATGCCTTTTCATCATGTCATCTTCTCAAGATAGCCATCATCCACATAGTATGGTTTGACTGCTTTATTGTAACACAGATCAAAAAGTGAAGTCCATTGGACTCCCAAAGTTAATCAGCAGGAATCAGGCAATACACTAGAGCCAGGAACTGGATTTAGTATCCACCGGCTAGGAACAATGGTGGATCTCAAGATGAGTGCCACACTATCCATTGGAGCAAGGAAAACTTAGGTCAGTTCAATCTAAATAAATGTACCAGGAGGTCTCGTTGGTGAGGACAAAACATCTATGGCCACCAAGTAGCTGTCGCACAGCAAGCAGCATTATAAATCAGAGTCCAAAAGACATCTGCCCTGGCTGAAGGAGACTTAGAATGGGGTCAGCAGTGTCAGGCTTCCCCAAGGGTCAGCAAAAACTACAGAGGGAGCAGGGCCAAGTCAGACAGGCCAAGGTTGGAGCCTCAGCTCCAGAACTATCAGGTCACAAGAACCAGGCAGAAGCCCATTTGGACAAATGAGAACTTTATGGGCAGCAGTCAGGAGGGATATGACTACCTACAGGCAGCAGGCAAGCAGGCTTGTGTGCAGTAAGTTCTGAGGGAATCACTATGTTAGATGTCTGGTTGAAAGCAATAAACTACACTGGGAACTTTATTACCCATAGACTGAGAAAATCTACTCAGAAACTGGGAAAACAGCTGGTATAGGTGCCCACTGTCTGTAGATGGCAGAAGATCCTCCACCAGAGACAAAATAAGTAAAAGCCCATAGCTGTGATATATATGTACATAAATCAAATGCTTTGTGTGGTACAGTCCACCAACATGCTGGCACTCTTTTTGACTTGAAGCCACTGTCATTGTTAAAAAGCTACATAATGCCCCGTCAGCTTCGAACAAGCTGACAGAGGGGAGCAGAGCCAAGTCAGACAAGCCTAAGTTGGCTCCAGAACGTAATGTAAATTAACTAGTTCTCCACAAATTGAGAATTAGCTAATTGCTGATTTGGGTTGATGGTGGGAAGAAAGCCAAAGGAATTCAAAGTTGGTAGTCAGTTGTTAGACCATTAGTAAGGGTTCTCCAGAGAAACAAAACTAACTATATACATGTATACATACAGATACGGGAACAGATATACATACAGTTATGTATCCATATTTCAGGCCCAAAGCATTTTCATAGTTTATACCAGTCTGCTGTTAGCAATTATGTCCAGCACCTACGGCATTGTGCCTCCCCATGATTGTACGTGCCTGGCCCAGTGGGTGCGCACATGTGAGTGGGCTCATCTGGGAGATGAGCACAGAGAGGAGAGCACAGAGAACACAAGGAGAGTGCAAAGTGAATGCAATAGAGCCCAGAGAAAGCATGAAGATTCTTAGGGGTGGGGATGAAGGGGTGGGGAGATGGAGGGCTCTTCTCCCTCCAGCTCCCTGCCTCTGCTATCTAGCCTGCCTGCTTGCCATTTGACCCAGTCTCCCCACCAGGGGCTCTGATCTAACATATTTCTTTAATTGCTAGAACTGAGAAAGAACCTACCCGAAGAGATGCTTACACTCCAGATGTATACAAATAAGAGAATTGACTGGACGAGAAAGGGAAGAGGATAGAAATCCTCAGGGCAGGCTAGGCGGCTAAACTGCAGACCAGACTTGATATTGCGGTCTTGAGCCCAAAGGTAGTCTCGGGGTGTTAGTGGGTGAGAAGCAGGCAAATTACCTTACACTGCATCATAAGGCAAAAGACAGTTTTTATTTTATTTATATATTTATTTATTTTTGAGACTAGGTCTCACTATTTTTGCCCGTGGAACCACAGTCTCACGTTGCCCAGGGTACCACGGGCTCAAGCAATCCCCAGCCTCAGCTTCCCAGGTAGCTGGGATTACAGGCACGTGCCACCATACCCAGATGTTTGTTTTGGAACTAGGTCTCGCTATGTTGCCCCAAGCAGGACTTGAACCATGATCCCCAGTCCCAGCTGCGCTCCATAGGCTATCACTTACAGTCACACGCCACCGTGCTCAGCTTAAAAGCCAGTTTTTAAACCCACCACTACCAGGTCTGTCCACCTGCACATCACAGCAAAGACCAGGTTAACAGAAACAGGATTTATTCACCAGAGGCTAGGGAACCAAGAGTCCTCAAGCTGCCAAGACCCCTGGACATCTCACCCCAGCCCAGTCAACACCAAGTTCAGATTTCCAACAAGCCCCCTCTCATTAGGGACAAACATTACCAAGTTTTCTCCTCAAGTCAACTTCTGCAGTTCTTCCCAGATTTCCAAGAAGCCCCTCTTGTCAGGGACACACACTACCTCTTGTTTTCTTTTCCAGGTCCAACAAGCAGCCCTCTCTACAGGGACAGACATTACCAAGTCTTCTTCAACACCAAGTCCAGGTTTCCAAAAGCTTGCAACTTTCCTTCTCTGCCAGGCTATGACGGGGGCCGAGTGCCAACACAGCGCCCACTCCTTTCTCCTCCCTGCCGGTCTGTGAGTACATACATGTGTGTCTCATTTTCCCTGCATGTCTTATGCTCACTCTCATCCTGTGTTCTTCTCATGCCTGCATTCTCTAGCGAGGTTTTGCTTTGTTAAGTCTCTGCCCACAGCGGCATCTTACTACTCAGTTGCCTCTTATTACAAAGATGGGGCCACTCCCCCCAATTCAGCTTTGTCACCTGTTACCCAGATAGAATTTCCTTCCTTAGTGGGGAACCTTGGTGTTTTCTTTTCAGGGCTTTATCTGATTGAATGGCCCCCCATTGTTGTGAATAATTTGCTTTACTCAAAGTCTACTAACTTAAATGTCAGTCATATTTAAAAAGTAACAACTAAGGTCGGGCACAGTGGCTCGTGTCTGTAAGCTTCAGCCTATGAAGCGGCCGGGGCTAGGGATCATGGTTCGAGTCCCACCTGGGGCCTGTAGCGAGACCTATTTCTAAAAAAATAGCTGGACATGGTGGTGCGCACCTGTAATCCCAGCTACCTGGGAAGCTGAGGCTGGGGATTGCTTGAGTCTGTGGTACTCCGGGGCAACAAGAGCCTACGGTTCCACAGGCAAAAATAACAAGATCTAGTCTCAAAAAATAAATAAATAAATAAATAATAAAATAAAAAAAATAAAAGGTAACAACTAAATTGATGTTGGTCAAACAATTGGGTACCATAACCTAAGCAAGCTGACACATAAAATTAACCCTCACAGTTATGAAACAAATGGAGGTCACTGAACTCCTGAGTGTGGGAGAGGAAAATAAATGTATTTTCTACCAACTATTTCCAACTATGTGGCCAAACTCAAGTTTCTCTCTCTCTCTCTCTCTCTTTTTTTTTTTTAACTTAAGGGCTTATTTCTCATGGCCCCTAAATACAAACCTTCACCTACTGAGTCAGTTAATCGTGTTTCCTTTCCAGTGAATCCTTCACTAATGGATGCATCTCCTTGCCATGAATTCCAATTCTGTCTATCCAGACCTCCTATCTCCTTCAAGAACAAGCTCACAATACTGCTCCTCTACAAAGGTTTCTTTCCCATGTGGGTCCAAATCTGAGATAGAAAAGCTCTAACGAGGTGTATGGTAAGTGAGCTTGTCAGGCAGGGGGTTCCCACCTGCCTCATGCAGAATCCCCTCCCCACTACCCCCCACCACCACCCAGGTTCAGCCCTGCCCTGCCTGCTGTGTCTGTGTAACTTCTAGAACCAATAGAGCACCCATGCAAATTAGTGATCCTGATGCTTGCATGACAATAGGCATCAGGAATGAACTGGTTGCCCTACAATTGGCTATGAGGATTGGTTGTAACGCAAGGCATTAACAAAAGCCACAGTTAGAGAAATAAAAACTAGAACTAGAATGTTTCCTTTTGCTTATTAGTTAACATGCAAGGAATCCAGCAGTACAAAGGAATGCATTTGAGTTAACTATTCCCCACCTATTCATGACATTCAAAACATTGCAGCATCTCTTCAAGGTCAAACACATTTATTTATAGCTGAGCTCTACTTCCTTTAAACTTTTCAGTGTTATATCACATATTTAGTGACTATAGATGAATTAAGCACAGATGATAGCATAGATTTGATTTCTCATTATTGCAGATAAAATTTACATACTTATATAGATCTTAAGTGTATAATTAAGTACATTTTGATTAATGTATACACATAGGTCACTATCATTCCAGTCAAGTCAGAGACATTCCAGTCAAGTCAGTATACACATAGGTCACTATCATTCCAGTCAAGTCAGAGACATTTTCTATCCCACAACTATTTCTTCATGAGATAGACTTTGAAATTCTTCTCTCTTCAGTGTTTTCTCTAAACTCATGATCTACTTATTTTATAACCAGAAGTTTGTACTTTTTTACTCCTCCCACCCATTTAGTTCCCCAACCCCTGGCTCTGGCAATTACTAACCGTTTCTGTTTTCTGGGGCTAATGTTTTTCATTTTTGTTTTCATTTTTATATTTCCACATACAAGAGAGAGTATACAGTATTTGTCTTTTGGGCTGACTATTATATATAGTATCTCCTTTTGATTTGACTGTTGAATTTTTAGCTATTTATCTTTTGTTAACATTTCCCCAAACTTTGTGAGATTTTTTTTTTTTGGTCATATTTATTACATTTACTTTGGTCATAATTATTACATTGTAGACCATGTATTAGTGTTATAAGTTATATTATGGAATAAAGAGTGAGTTGGTCAAGCTTTTCCTCCATTATTACCAGCATCTGTAGTAGTGTGTTGTCCCTGTAATTGTGTAGCCCAGTGAGTATGCACATGTGAAAATCTGCACACCTGGGCCTAGCACGGGCATGGGATGAGAGAGTTCCAGAGAACACCAGTGAGACAGAGCCCAGAGAAAGAGAGTGAAGATTTCTACAGGGCTGAGGGGCTCACCTGCCTCCCAGCACCCCAGCCCTACCCTGGCTCCAGGTTGCCCTGCCTGGTAACTGCTAGAATCAAAAGGAACCTACAAAGCTTGGTGATGAGGATGGGATTGTTGCCCCTACAATTGGTGAGAGGATGGGTGGTTCAACGCAGAGAAGATACAGACAATGACATAGACAGCAGGACAGTTCAACACTGACATGCAGTCATACTGGTTCTAAACAAAACTCTTATATCTTCTATCTACCTAAATATTTCCTGGGTTTTGTATTCCTTACACTGAATTCAAATTGCCATCTGGCATCATCCCCATCTGCTTGAAGGATTTCCTGTAGTATTTCTTAGAAGTATGCTGCTGGTACATATTCTCTGCCTTTGTTTATCTGAAAACATCTTTGTCTTCATTTTCCTTTTCTTTATTTGTCTTCATTTTTAAAAGCTAATTTGCTACACAGAGAATTTGGGGCTGATAGCTTTATGTATTTTAGTACTTACAAGCGTTATTTGTTGTCATTGAGTTGTACTGTTTTGTCATAGGTTGGCTTCTCACTGGAAGGTAGATACTGAGATGGAGTTTATCCAACAGGAATCGCCTTGGTATCAAAACGAGTGGCAAGTGGTCAGACGAAAAGGTGACCTGTAATATATGTCTCTGCTGATTTCCTGGGATCTGAAGAATGACCCCTCAGAATCAGTGTGCACTAGGCCAGATGCTTATACGCCTGCATTGGTCCACTACTGGTTATAATGATCACAGAAAGTCGCTTGGTATTGAGTCAGTGCTCTACAACTGAGGCAGTCCATTAAAGAGGCTGACAACTGAAAGTCATTTGCTAACAGCCCTCTTCCAGTGGGGGCAAGTTCTTCATGAACAGGATCCTGGTGTGCATTGGTTTCCTGGCCCCATTGTTTGATAAGTCTGTCACCATTTGTATTCTTGTTTCTCTATGTGTAAATTATAGACAGGTCCACCAATGTTTATTATAACATTGGTGAAGGGGTTGGGGAATCCTGGTTGATGTCAAACAAAATGATAGTATTCAAATATCCAGTTCTATTATACATTTTTACCCTTAAAATTGACTTTAACAGAGTATTTACCAGGCTTTTATTTTCTTTTGGCTCCTTTATCTTTGGATTTCAGCAGTATGTCATGTGCTTAGAATGGTTTTGTTTTTATTCTGCTTGGGTTGACTGACCTTGGATCCACAGTTAATGTTTTCACTAAAAATGGAAGTCCCCAGCCATTATTTTTTCAAATATTTTGGTGTCTTTCACCTCCAAATTCACATGTTGAAATCTTACTGTCCCTCACTTGCACCACCTCCCCATCCCATGTGATGCTATTAGGAGATGGGACCTCTGTCGGTGATTAGATGATGAGTGTAGAACTTTCATGAATGAGATTAGTGCCCTTGTAAAAAGATCCCAGAGAGCTCTCTTATCCACCTGATCAGTCAACGTCAGAGCTGTATTTTGCTTCTCTTGCATGCCTGATAGGTTTAAGAAGGGTCATATATCAGTCAGCAAACCAGAAGGTACTCTTTGTAGTTTAAATATAGAGTTTTAATATAGAAAACTGGTGACTTATCCTGCAAAGAAACAAAAGGGAGCAATGGTCAGAGAAATCACTACTGACCTTTTCAACTTGAAGCAGATGGTTCTCAAAACTCACTGTGAATTTCCAGGCTATCATATCCACTCACAATTCTGTCTCCAAATGACTACAGAATGATGACCTTTCCATCACTGTTACTCATGGGTGCCTCTCATGAGTATACTCTACCCAAGAACCCCATGACAATGGAGACAGAGGCAAATGTTGCTGCTAGCTTCTCTTCAAAGCAAAAGAGAACTTAGAAGAGGTGATGGTGATGCTAAGCCATCAACAGGTAAACCAAAACAAGGCATGTGACCCAGATTAGCTGAAGGGACAGGAGGGGAAGGGAGTCAGAGAGCTCTGCTAAAGATTTATTTGCTGATAAACTAATTAAAACAAAGACTCACACGAAAACAGCCCCTTTTCTTCCACTGAATATTTTCATGTGATCTTAGATCTGTATCATCAATTTTGTGATCATGAGAGGAGCCAGCTGAGATGAAAGCATGGTGTCTGAAGTCTTTCCAATCTGGACATCATTTTTCTAAGGAAAAAATGCTATTATTGAAGTCATTCAACTGTTTTTTTTCTTTTTCCTGTTACTTATAACAGATACAGCACATTATTTAAACCATGGAATAAATCCCAGAAGAAATCATTTAAAGGGGTGGAAGTATAGCCAGTAGGGATTAAAGCCGGAGCTAAGGGATACAGCATGGGGCACATTTATTTTTATTCTGTGCTTTGTGCTATTTACCATTGTAAAGAAGATATACACACTACTTGGATAAAAATTAAATTAGAAAAGAGACAATCCAACAACTTATCTCCATCTCTGTATCATGCTTGTCAAAAGAAATGGCAGATAAATTATTCTTTCTTGCTCTTACTTCAGATGATCACCAGTTCTGGCTTCTTACAAACGAGCTTCCAAAGTGAACCCCAGTCTCATCCCTCTAGATCTACTATCTGTCACAAAAATATTCATTCCATAGAGTGAATATCACCACACCCCTTTCCTACTTAAAATCCCTAATTGCATTCACTGTTTCTATAAGATGAAATCCAAAGTCCATAACATGGATCTGAGACCCTTCATGTTTAGGTCCCTGATACTCTCTCAGGTCTGTATTCTAACTATTCTGAAAATATTGCTTTTCTCCAGATACTCCATGCTCTGTCAGGCCTCCATTCCTGTGCACAGATTCTTTGGTTTGGAACAAATTGCTAACAAATCCCTTTTCAGCTATGTTTATTGTGAAGATTTTTTACTCCCCCAGTCCTTCCACAGTCTCTTCTTCCAGAGATTGTGGATACTCATCACCTCCATCAGTGCAGTTGTATTCGAAAAAATCACTTACTCGAAAAGTCCAAAATACAAAATCTCTGAAAACTATTTTTGCTAACTCCTTTGGTGACAAAACTTAAAATTTAACTATTTATAATCTCAATTTAATCCACTTTGTGTGAATATTGTTATTTATTTGTGAAAGAGTGAAGCTTCAGACTCCATCAGGGTATTATATGTCATGTAGCACACACCCCAAGGTCCATTTTATAAGGGTGACTGTAATACTTTTGTCCTACAAATATTCTAGCACTTTCACTACTCATTAATAAGTGAGGTCTATTTACTCTCCCTCTTAAATCTGAGAGTGATTTTATGAATATCTCAGTAAAGTGACACTACTTGATTTCCATGATCAGAAAAGATGCCCATTTTCCTCCTTCAATATGCCTACCCTTGGACTCAGCCACTACATGGCAAGCCCAGTCACATGGCAAGTTCACATATAGTTGTTCTGGCCACAACCCCAGCCTAAGTCTCAGTCACCAGCTAGACTTGCAAATGAGTGAGCCTTTAGGTAATGCCTATACTCAGTACTCAGCACCCCAACTGTTTACCCAGTAAAACAAAGGAAAGATAGTACCACCATGCTCTGCCCCAAATACAGATTCGTGACAAAAACAAATGTTTTTTTCTTAAGGCACAAAGGTGGGGTAATTATTCTACAGCCATAGTAAATCTTGCTTTACTAAAATGTGAAGTATTTTGAATTCCAAGACCCATCAATGGCTCAGAAATGTTCAATATACTAAAATTGTGTACTTATCTAGTTTCAATGGACTTAGAAGTGGTGTTTGTTTTTGAGACTAGGTCTCGCTATTTTTGCCTGTGAACCGCAGGCTCAAGTTGCCTGGGGTTCCAAAGACTCAAGCAGTCCCCAGCCTTAGCTTCCCAGGTAGCTGGGATTACAGGCACGTACCACCATGCCCAGCTAGTTTTTTGGAACTAGGTCTCGCTATGTTGCCCTGGGCGGGACTCAAACAACGATCCCCAGTCTTAGCCGTGCTCCATAGGCTGGCGCTTACAGGCATGCACCACTGTGCCCAGATTAGAAGTGTTTTGAGGATAAGAACTAAGACTTTTAATCTTAGTATTCTTAAACCAGTGTTTACAACTGGGTAGGTTCTCAAGGCATTTCTACTGAATTAACATTTAATGAAAGAATAAATAAGCAAATGGGTAAACACATCTCCAAACAAATGGTTATTTTGAAAGAGTATTTTCAGTATATGAACACTATAAAAAGTTTTATTAGCCGGGCACGGTGGCTCGTGCTTGTAAGCTTCAGCCTACGAAGCGGCCGGGGCTAGAGATCGCAGTTCGAGCCCCGCCGGGGGCCCGTAGCGAGACCAAGTTCCAAAAAAATAGCTGGGTGTGGTGGTGCGTGCCTATAATCCCAGCTACCTGGGAAGCTGAGGCTGGGGATTGCTTGAGTCTGTGGTACCCCGGGCAACGAGAGTCTGCGGTTCCTCCGGCAAAAACTGCGAGACCTAGTCTCAATTTTTTTTCTATTCTATTGTTATCCGAAAGTGTTATTTATTATGATTACATACTGTACTATCAGTATCCATGTTGTTATTGCCATTTCCAAAAGTCAAATGCCTGTCTATGGATAAAGATTTTCCATTGCTGAGGATAATTAAAGTAATTTGACATAAACTCTGAAGGTAATTTCAAAACAGGAAATCCTAATGTTTATGAACAATGCAATGTTCAAATGTAGCACAATGATGCAGAGGCTACGACTTCAGTATCTATGGTACAATTTTCAAAGAAAAAAAAAAACCACATTGAGTCTGTTTTACCTGCATGACAAAAATATCAGTTTATTTCATGCTTATTTGTCATGTCACATAATTGTTTTACTAAATGAAGAGCAAGGAGGCAAAAAGAAAATCCATATCTTGAAGATAAAAATAATTTTATTTGTTAGTTCTTGTTGAGAATAACTGTTATAGCTCTTTTCAGAGAATATTATAATGATGGAATAAAATGAAGTACTAGGTTTTAGCTTTTCTCTCCAGCATTTGTTTGATCAGAATGTAATGGGTCCTTTTCTCTTTGTCCAGCTTTTTCTCCTCCCTGTGAAGGAGGTATAAAGCTAGGTTTTATGTAGGTATAACTCAGGATAATTCACAGTCAGAGGAAACACCACTGCTGACAGTCATTAAATAAATAAAAATATTAATCATAGCCTCTCAAAAGATACCAAAATGGAGACAAATTGTTCAACCCACAAAACATCATTTTCTTTCTCTTCTGAGACTTCTCAGGGCCTCAGCAGGAACACCACTGCCAGGACCCATCCTCTCTCTCTTCCTGTTCCTCTGAATTCCCCTCTCCCTCTCTTAGGAACTCACAAATGTCACCTTGCTCTTTCTCCTGCCTTGACTCTCACCTTCTGTTCTTTTCTCATCTTACTGTCTTTCTAACATCATTAAAATGGTCTTGGCTATATTTAACCTACTTCCTCTCCCTTTAACCCGATTCATGCAAAGGAAAACAGTGCAGGGGAAAAAAAAATTCTTCCTTTCAGGGTAAGGATGAAGAGAAGCTGTATGTGCTCAAATAATTGTTTTTTGTCATAAACATTTCACAAGCAGTATTGCATTCGGTTCACTAAACAGTAATAATATGATAGGTAACTTCAACCAAGTATACTGTTGGGATATGATGAAGTACAACATCGGGTGGTTACAGACACCTGATGAACATTCAGGGACCACATATTCACATCTGTGTATTGTTGTGGCCCCACTGTGGGCTGGATAAAACAGTAATGATTTAAATGAATGAATAACCAGTGTTATGAGGCACTATTGATCCCTCAGGGACACCTCACTCCTGGGGTACCTCTTCTTTCACATGACAGCTCAGCAACACTTTTCTAGGACAAGAAAGGAGTTTAAAGTCCCAGATTTCCCAAGATGTGGCATGAATATCAAATCTTCCACTTCTGCATCTTCTTTCCCGCTTTCTGGAATCTGAACCACAAGTGAAATTCTAGGGACTGAAGAGTGGTGAAGTTGTAGATATTGCCATTAGTGATAGGGTTACAAAATAAAAATAGGGCACCCAGTAAATCTGAATTTCACATAAAGAAAAAAACCATATCGTAGTATGTTTCAAACATTGATGGAACATATTTATACTTTTTTTTAAATTTAAAGTATCCATTCTTTATGTGAAATTCAAATTTAAGTAGGTGTGCCTGTTAGGTTTTCTCCCCTTACGTCTGGTAATTTATGATAAACAGTGAGAGGAATAAAACCACGAGTGCATAGGCTTAAACTGTGGAAATTCTCAGGTATAGACTGCTTCTTGAACTGCCCACAAAAAAAAAAAAAATGTACCTAAAACCTCAGAGTATCAAAAAGCAGTCTCTGAAAACCGTAGAACCAGACAGAGGCAGCCTGGAGTATTAAGATGCTTAAATAGCTGGAAATGTTTGATTGGTAAACTATAGACAGAGAGCAAGTTGGCTCATCCTTAAAAAGCATATGGTGTTGTAGCCATATGAAAATTTACTTGTCAGCACAATTCATACAGACAAGCGCAAAGTCTCTTCTCATTTCCTGGAAGGGAGTTGGGAATTTCAAAGAAAAGTACTTAAAAATCTGAAGGAAATCTGCATTGCCAGATTGAGAAAACATGTAGATCAAGGATACTAGAATAAAATGTGACTACACTGACCTGGAAATTTAAAGAGGGTAGAGGGTAGGCATCAGCCAAAGTGTTCAAAAGCTCATGATTTTTTTATTTTTGATAAAAAATAGAGACAAACTGAGCAGAAAAAGTGAAAATCTGAAGTGAAGAATGAACCTAACTACTTCTCTAACTACTTCTCACTTTCTTAAGTGTTAATCATTCTTGTAAAAAAAAATATCACTTAATTCTTCAAAAAATGAAACTACTGCAGTGTCACTAAGTGATTGCTCTAAAAGCAAATATGGGATATATTTACATTTTACTTGATGTGTACGTAATACATATAATACATAAACTATGTTATAGTATATAGAATTATAGACTATTTCAATGGAGTACTAAACACATATTAGAATTATATAAACATAATTACTGATTATCAAATTATGCAATCAGAAGCATCACCAAATCATGCAAGTTCTATAGCAGACACCCGATTCATTTGTTTGCTTTGCTGCTTTTAAGAACTACATGTCCTCCCATAAGCTATACATCTAGTCAAAACACTCTTGGGTAAAGCTTCAGCTACAAAGGACAGTACAGATGAAATCAGAGGCCCTTTGGTCAGTCCAGGGGGATGGAATAGGCATGTGTTAATTCAAGGTTAGCAGTAGTTGAGGTGCTGAATGAAGTCCTGTACCCACTAGTTGCTGCTGCCAACAGTCCAAGTGAAAGCAAGGCTTTGCAGAAAACAGCAGATAGAGGGAGAGATTAGAGTACAATATTAAAATGGAATAGGATGAGCCTTTACAGTGAAGGCACGAGCACCTAAGGTAAGACACTATCCTGCTACATCTCCTCTGCAAAACTTCAAAATTTATTTTGCATCTTCCATTCTTTGTTTGAAAGAAATGCCACCTTACTGAAACAGGACTTCAGAATTGTGATGTTTAACTTTTTGGATCAACCTGACTGGATCCTGGGGTGCCCAGATTAAACATTATTTCTAGATACATCTGGAGAGTATTTCCAGATGAGAGTAGCAGTTGAATTAGTGGACTCAATAAAGGAGATCCCCTCCCCAGTATGGGTGGGCCTCAACCAAGTCATTGAGGTTAAAGAAAGTAGAAGGAGGGATTTCGCTGTTTGCTCTTTACCTGTTTGCTTGAAGTAGGATATAGGCCTCTTCCTACCCTTGTACTGGGATTTAGACCATCAGCTCCTCCAGTTCTCAGGAGCCTTAAGACTGGAATTATACCATCAGCTTTCCTGAATCTCCAGTTTAATGATACTTATCTTAAGGTTTCTCGGTGTCTATAATCACGAGCTGATATTGCAAATAAATGTCTTTATCTCTCCCAATGGTTCTGTTTTTCTGAGAACCTGATATAAGAATGAAAACAAGTTCATTAACTATCGTAGAGGAAAATAAACCCAAACTTATCCAACCCAGCAACCTTCTCTGACATATCCTTGCTCCCAATAACTGACCTATCTGAATCCCATTTCCCACTTTGAAGTTCATGTCTTAGAAGTGATGACCATGTAACGATAGCAGTTCTCATTTTAGCAGCTTACTAAACTGTACACTCACTAAAGGCAGAAGCCATCTGTCAGGGACCTACGGGGTCTAAAGTCTAGACGCAAGTGCTTTGCACTCAGGCAGGCGTTTCAGTGAATTAATGAATGTGACCTCAAATTGCTAACAATCAAAAACACCAGTATTATAGTATTGACCTCACAAAGAAACAAAACTCAATCACAAAATCATCATTCTGCCTTTACAGTTTCCCCTGGACTCCTGAAGGGCGAGGTCCTGGTATGCAGAACAGAGCTGCAGCCCCCTTGAGTTATCACGCAACTCCTTTACCAGCATTAAATTAGCCACAAGTAAGTGAATGAAAGTTCTGTCAGCATGTTATACCCATTGGGGGGAAAAATAAATGAAATCACACGGGCAAAATATGTCTCCTTTTCTATAGCATTGTTCGTTTGACCTTTATTGCAAACCTTATTTGACACAATTAACTCAAGATTGAAAACTGAAGATATGAGGTACATAAAAGCCTATTCGATTATCTAGTCTATGTTGTCAGCCACATGCACAATTCTGCATTCCCTACAGAAATAATTTCTAGAACTTTGTCTAATCCATTTCCAGTAGGCTTCCTCTAAATGTTTTAAAGTCTTTTTCTGAGAATCTTATTCCATGTAGGCACATCTTAAATGCCTGACAGTTTTTCTGAAACTTCTATTTCACTTTGTCTTATTTAAATTTTGCCCCATTACTCCTTGTTAGACCCTTTTCTCCATCACCATATTGTAGATAGTTTTCATATTCCTTTTTAGGCTTCACACATTAACTTGAGTAGACAGTATATGATATAAATTACAGAAAACAGCAATGTGTGAAGACATTCTGTGGTGAATAAATTAAAGCATTAATTTCAGACATATCAAACTAACACTTTTTAAATTTGTGGTTCCCATAATTTTCAGACCTGTTTCTAAAGTCTTTAGAATGGGGGAATTAAATGAAAGAGATTAGTCTAAAACATTTAGTTTTATTTCATAGGTTGGAGATCAGCCATTCCCATGAATATTTAAAAGAGGAAGAATTTTAAAAAAGAACTTAACATAGAAACCCTACTCATATTTAAAAAGATGTTGATATTCAGACATAAAGGTAAAAAAGACTGGATTTAAGCAACTCACTGGACATAATGACCACCAATCTGGCACTAGAGAATTAAGACTGTCAATTAGAGAAGACTATCACTGATGGAATGTATATGCAACTTGGTACAACAAAGCTGAATTGATGGAAGAAATGAACATGTTTACAGTGTTATGAAGGAAATATTTTAAAAAGGAGAACTTAACTCAAATTTAACCGAAATCTCTATGGGGAAAGGAAAACTTCCCTTGCATAGTCTCGTCCGGAATCCTGGAGATACTGGATTCCACAAATTTTATAGACTATACATGGAACAGGCACCAACACACACATAGCACAGCGCACACACATGATGTTTTTTAAGTTTTTAAGACAAAGAATAAAATTTATATCTGTTCCTGGTTTTATTGTTGTCAAGAGTATTTGTCACTCCCACCATGTTCTTATTTTGTTTACTGTCTATCTCCCCAGCTCCCCACCGAGAACCTAAGCACCCCAAGGGCAGGCATTCTGGATTACTTTGTCATGTCTGCTTCAGTATTGTAGGGCCAAGAGTACTGCCTGATCCAAAGTAGGCAGTTAACAAATATTGAAGGTGTATGTTCGCTCACTGGGCACTGATTTCTGTACTTATGGAATCATACAGAAAGATACCATGTATACTTCGCTCAAAAGAGCTAAAACAAAAAAGAAAGGAAAGCATTGTTATACAATGGGGAAAGTTTTCTGAATTACTAAAGGTAGACTTTGAGAGACTGTTAGTTCTTACGCAGTACACTAGGACAACTCTCAAATATAACCGTGTAATTAAAGGTAATAAAGGTGCTCGCTTCGGCAGCACATATACTAAAATTGGAACGATACAGAGAAGATTAGCATGGCCCCTGCGCAAGGATGACACACAAATTCGTGAAGCATTCCATATTTTTCAAAAATGACAAATTTGACGAATTTATAACAACATGGATGTACTTAGAAGAAATCATATTAGCAGAAACAAGTCATAAAGAAAAAGACAGAAACCAAATGGTTTCACTAATATATGGGATATAGTGAAAAAATAAACAAAGGACTTGAGGAAAAGTCAAAACAAGCTAAGCAACAAACTGAAGTGCACAACTTTGAGCAGGAGGGGAAAGGGGGGGAAGGGAGGAGAGGGTGGGGGGAGTAAGCCCCTGGAATTACAATGTTGTGAAATTTATATATAAATAAATTAAAATTTTTAAATTAAAAAAATAAATAAAGGTAATAAAGATGAGGTTCCACGAGGGCAGAGGTAGAGTCTCATTTTTCTCTCGAGATCAGTTCAGGTCACAGGCCCAGTATGAGGTGATAAATAAGAACCCACTGGACTAGCTGACACCACTCTAACCACTTAGGTGCATTAGTTCATTTGCCTTTTACAATCATTATATAGGTGTAGGGAGTAGGTGAGGGGTATACAATTATTATCCCCAATGAAGAACATGAGGCATAAGAACATAAAACAAAAATACCAGCACTCAATGGATTCTCAGCTCCAATCCATTTTAGCATTGCCTTCTGAGTTGCAGCCCTTTCTGCAAACTAGCTAGTGCCCTACCTTCTGTAAAGTCTGTTGCCAGCAGCAGGCTACGTGCCCTATACTAGCCACTCTGAGGAGTACTGACTCCCAGCCCCAACCTCATTTCCTTTATTGCTCCATTTCTGTTGAGACACAGTGGCTGTGCCTTCTGTTCCTGAGAAGTCATTTTACCCTTTCTACCAGTTAACAATGCTTTATATTCAGATGTCTCTAGATATGATGATGAGAGATTTCAAACTACCAGAGATGGTGCTACAAAGAAATAATCAAACTGGGCTTTAAACCCAGGAAGTCTGATACCAAAGGTTACTCCTCAAACTACATGCTAAGCCATGTCAAATATTTGGGATAAAATCCAGGCTACCTTTCCCCAGGTCTGGACATCTCAATTGCCACAGGAAGGATGAACTTCTTTGGAGTTTCATTCAATAATAAAAAGGGAATTGTGGTGCAAACATAAGATTACTCAATTGCATCTCAAGTATTACATAGACTAATATCACACAACACTTAATTTCAATATTTCAAACCCTTTTCACAAGCAGGCATAACCCAAACAATTTTGTAGAGTTGATAAGGTATATCTTTAATATCTACTGACTTCATATAGCAATTAGAGAATTAGATAATGTTTAAACTTCCTTGCATTCCTCGAGGAGAAGCCCATGTAAGTAATATTATTTGTGGAGCCTTCCAGTTCTCATTTTCACTTAAGTAGTCTTTTGTAAATACTATCTCCTTTCTTTTAAATTACAAAAGCTACAACCCATAAAGTAAATGAAAGTGAAACTTGAGTTAGGCCAACAACAAATTGAGAATCTGAGGTCAAGGTATGGCTGTCTTTTCTTTCCATGAGCCTCTGATAAGTGATTGAAAAATTATATTTATTGTATCTTTCAGATGAATTCAAGAACCTGTTTACTGATGGGATTTTTAATTTCAGAGACCCCAAATCAATGATTTGTAAACAGCACCAAACCCAGTAATTCCATCCCATGTATCTCTTTTTAGAGGGTTATTAGAAAACAAAAGACAGGTTGCAGATATATCTATGTATATAATATGGGTCAAATTATATTGCTCCTCTAAATGCGAGCTGTCCAGTGTGGTAGCATTAGTAACATCCAGCTGTTGACCATCTGAAATTCAGCTAATCTGATCTGATTTGTCTTCTGACTTGCATATTTCTATTGGTCAGCAGAGCTGTAAGTAAAGATGAAAATTTTCATAATGCTATTCCTTTTAGCAAGAGTTTCCAAACAGAGTTTTAAGAATTAGGGCTACGACTAATATTTTTCAGTCAACTTACCTGTTGTTGTCAAAGATTTAAAACCCATCTTTACTTTTTATAATCAATTGCATTTTAGAATGATCAAATGTTTGGTCTACATGAAGTCACAGAATATTTGACCTGTTTAAACTAATTAGACACATTCACATATGGTACTAAAACTTCTGTATATCTTCTATACTACTTTCCAGAACACACTAATGCAAAAACAATATCAAAATAATCAAAAGCACAACTCTGGATTGAATTGTATGCCTCTCCACTCATATGATGAAACCTTAAGCCCCAATACATAGGACTTGGGAGGCAAGGTCTGTGGGAGGTAATCAGGGTTAGATGAGGTCATGAGGGTGGGGCCCTCAGGATGGGATTAGAGCCCTAGTAAGAAAAGGTAGAGAAAGGAAGAACACCATCCACAAACTGGAAAGGGAACCATCACCAAGATGGACCCAGTCAGACCCTGATCTGGGAATTCCAGCCATCAGAACAGTGAGAAAATGAATTTCTGTCGCATAAGTCCCCCCATACTACGGCATTTTGTTATGGCAGCTAAAGCAGACTAACACAGATATCGACCAGTTAAAACGATCTTTTTTCATTAAATATCATAATTTTTACTTATTGCTAGTTATGAATATATACATTCTTATTATATAAAGGCACAGTGATTTGTACAAAGTGAAGAATAAATATTTGCTAGCTCCTAAAGACCAACTCACTCACAGATCAACTTTGAAGCTAGGGAAAAAGGTCAGGGAAAATGATGATTTTAAAATACTGTGAAGTTTTTTTATTCTTAACTTTATTTAAAATATTTTCTTCAGTAAATGGAATTCCTATTCCCAATTGAGCTGAAAATGCTAAGTTGTTAATATCTCCCCTAGGGACTTGCTTCTTAGAATGACACCTTCAATGATTTCATCATAGTTTAAGCATAATAAAATCTCATTTTATGCTCCAAGGCATGAACGATCCTAAATGTTCCTCAATCAGTATGGTACTCAGCCTGTGGCTTTTGGAATAACATTTTTAAAAAGGCATTATGAAAAAGGAAAGAAAGGGCCCTGGTTTAGAGAACAAAATAGTAAGCTTTGTTTTTTCAGAAACATTCAAAATGTCTTCAGGTCTTAAAAACTACCTGGCTTTATGAATGAGAAAGGCAGAAAATGGAAGAGAACCAATTCGAGTAGTTGATTTAATCCTGGTTATTTAATACATTACCACCTTTTAGAGCTGCAAAGGCCCTAAGAACTCCAAGAAATCTGTACAAAAATTTGTTTGTCTAATACATATTTTCTAGGAAAAGGACCCTGAACTTTGAACATAATCGCCAAGGAGACAGTGACCAAAAGGTCAAGAATCTGTTAAAGGGTTTGCTTTATGGAACTGAACAAACTTCTCTCCTTCACACCTGACCAGCTGTAACCAGCCTCCCCACTTGCTGCAAAACACTATGACAACAGGATGTTTTAAAAGGCCATTTCCATTTGCTTGGTCACCTTATTTCCCTGGGTTTATGTTTATACTAGTTTCTTTCAACTTGTCCCTTCCTTGGTAGTTGTCCTATTCTGTATATTCTGCTAAATAAGAGTGAATCCTGAATATCTATTCACTCACCTGAGCATGACCCATGGTGGAACTTAATACATTTACCAACACACCCTCGCTACCCTTGGGGGCCACCTGAACTGGCCTCGTGCTGGGTGAGTTGTCCATCTCTCTTATTCTCTTTGTATTTGGGTCTAGAGATAGATGCTCAGGTCGGTTGGAGTAAGCATGCCAGATCACATTCTTTACTGCCATCCCCAGGCGGTGTAAAATTGTCTTCCATTCATCCCCACCCTGAAGATGTGAGAAAAGAAAAGGTGCACTCTCAGCTCCCCCTCTCCCCCAAGAGTAGTGCTATATTAAGCTAATATATTAAAAACTAATCAAAAGCATTGTATGGGTTTGAATATGTTGGCATATTTTGTGTGGTTCAGGTGACAAGAGTCCTCTGAACCGCCCTTCTTTGGCCATTTTCTCCTAAAGAGACCCCAGAGTAATCGAGCATTCACCAAGGCTACACGCCCTCCCTCCGCCCCCCCCCCCATCACTTCCCCTCACATTCCAAGTTCCCTCCTTGAATATAACTCCAGGTCTTGCTGCGACCCTCTTTGTACTAGGGCAAAAAAAAAAAAAAAAAAAAATTGAAGCTCCGTCTTATATACTCACCAATAAATCCTAAAATCTCTTTGCGTTTCTTTGCAGAGCACAGCTGGGTAAGTTTCTCCCCCCCCTCAAACTTGCCTAAAACCCGAGCCTGGCCCTCCGACATCCTGGCTCTCACGGCAAGAGTGGGCTGGCCAGGAGGTTCCCCGGCACCCGGGACTATTTATCACAAGGTCGGCCCCGGGGAGTGGCGGCCGGCGAGCTCCGGCCGAGAGCCCGGCCCCCCGACCCCCGCAGCCTGAGGGCCCTTGGTCTCCGCCGTTCCCGGGGGAAGATCGGCCGGCTCGGCCGAGGGCGCAGCGCCGCGGCCTCCGGCTCCTCCCCGGGGCGCTGCGCGGCCAGGCCGGTGGGTGGCGGCGGCCCGGGCCCCCGGGGATGGCGGCGGCCCGGCTCCGCCAGCAGGTGGCCCCGGGGTCCCGGCGGCGCCGCCTCCTCCCAGCGCCCCTCCTCCCGCGGGGGCGGTCAGCGCCCCGACCCGGCTCGCACCCCGCCGCCGCCGCCGCCGCCGCCCTCGGCCCGCCCGCCGCGTCCCCGGGGCCGCGCTCGCCGCCGCCGCCGCGTCCTGAGCTGCGCCCAGGCCGGCCCGCGGCGAGCGCCCAGGGCGCCGGCAGCACCGGCCCGCCGCGCCGCGCCCTCCCCGCCCCCAACTCGCTCCCCAACGGAAAGTTCGGCTCCGGCTGCGCTTGGAAGAGCCGGCGGGCATGAGAAGGGGTCGGGGGGTGTGCTGAGGGGGCCGGGGGGCGGCGACGCGGAGGGGGCAACTTCTCCCGGGGAAGCGCCTCCTGCCGAGCCCCGCGAGCCGCAGCCCCCGAGCGGGCTGAGGTGGTTTTTCCCTCTCCTTTGCCTACCCCCTGCGGATTCGAGACGCGGACCTTGGTCCTGGCGCTCCCGCTGCCGGGTGACAAGAGCCAGCGCCGCCGCCGCCGCCGCCGCCGCCTCGGCCGCCGCTCCCGCCGCCCGGCCGCCCCCCGGCCGCAGCCCCGGCCCCTGCCAGCACCATGGAGTTCTCCGAGAGGAAAAGAAGCCGGAAATCCCAAAGCTTCAAACTGGTGAGCCGAGGTAAGCGGCGGGCCGGGCCGGGGCCGGAGCCGGGGCCGGAGTCGGAGCCGGAGCCGGAGCCGGGGCCGCGCAGGGGGCGGCGGGCGGCGGAGAAAGGACTTGGCGCCGCGTAAACAGCCCCGCGCCCGGCCCGCCGCCCCCCGCCCCGACCGCCCGGCCAACTCCGGGGTCCCGGCTTCCGGACCCCCAAAGTCCCTACCCCTGGGGGGGGGGGGCTGCGGCCGCACAAGCTGGGCGGCGAGGAAAGTTATTCGGGGGGAGGCAGGAGGTGATTCAACGTAAACAAGTCGGAGGGCACATCAGGAAATTAGCAAACAATGACACTTGGGGAGCAGAGAGCCTTCTTTGGTATTCCACTCCTGTGGCTAGGTTGGGGGGTGGGGGAGAACTGCCTTTCCATCAGGCCGTGCGTGCGCGGAGCAGGACCAATGGTTGTGGGGTCAGGTTTTATTCCTCCTCCCCCCCCCCCGCACCCCCCCCAGAAGGGGGAAAGGTGGTGTCCGTTCCTTGAAGAACGAGAAAGGAGCTCGTTAGGTGTACAAGCCCAAATAAGAATTGTTGATATGCAACATCCTTTCTAGAGACGTGATTTGGTTTGGAAAGGTGTTTTAGAATGCATCGCTTATCAGTCAGATAAGTATCATTAAGGAAAAAAAGAATACAGCCAGCTCCTGAAGATTTAACAGGTGTGCACTGTAGTCTTTGGGCTTGGGCTTATTCTGTCAGGGGAGGAGAAAGTTGAGTAGTCTTGTCTGTTGAGTTACTTGTTAGAGTCCTTATTTTCCTGACTTGACTTTTGAGAAACGATGAGAACTTAAGGGCAGATATAAAAATGTCTATCAGAATGCACAGGTCGCCTTAAGTTAGGGACAAGGTGACTGTTTTCCATTGTAAAATCACAAGTTCTGATATGGAGTTAGAACCACTCTAGCTAAATGTCTTCTTTGAAGCAATCTGAGGTCAAAAGCAAACCACAAAACCTGTCCACTTTTCCTGATGGTTTTAATCTAGCATTGCCATCAGAGGAGCGAGCAAGCCAAGTATTTTAACAACCTAGAGAAGTCATATGTAAGGTGATGAAAATTAGAAGGCAATAGCAGGTAATAGAGCTATTAAGCTAAACTAAATTGAAGTAGATCTGGTAAAGGTTGCTTTCAGTTGGCCTGAAAAAGGTTTGATAATAGATATTTTTAATATTTGATATTCCTGTCTGTCTCCCCTGATTTAGTTTGGTTGTTTTTTAATGAGTAGGCCTGAAATAGTTTTATGTATTCTAAATACTTGACTGTTCCCTCTATATAAATTTTTTTTCCAGCAATGTTGATTACTCTGTCATTCGTACTTTAGAAGTCACTCCGTATGAGACTGGTCTGTTAGTCTTTCTGATTTATTCGGGATTCTAGACTGCTTTCTTACTTATGACCTCAGGAAGCTTGCCACTTTATCTTGATAGTGAAGAGTAGGATTGTATACGTTGTCTTCTGAGGCCCAAGGCCAAAAAAAAAAAAAAAAAAGGAAAAGCTGTTGAGAAGAAAACCTAAGCAGTCCTGCTTTTTTAAGGGATGGAAGATTGACAGTGCATAGTAACCTCTAATTGAGAAGCTTATAAAATAACACATTTTAAAGTTTAACTGACATAGCAAGTTTTTCTTTCTCAACAACAACAAAAACAAAAAACACTGGTCTGATACTCCTCTCCGCTCAGCAGGTGCATTTTTAGAAAATAAGCCATTGCATATTTAAGTACAGTAGCTGAATGCAAAAGATTTACTTATGTGAAAGATGAGAATCTTGCTTTCTTATCCAAATTATACCATATTTGAAATGACAGATCAGTGTTTCCATGTGTGCTTACCTCTATTGCTTAAAGATGAGGATATTTCTGGGTAAACTGAGAACACAATGTTCCAGGTAACTCTGAAATTTACTATCTAATATGCTTATGAAAATGGGTTGTGGAGATAAACTTAGAATTCTCTCCTGGTCTGTGATTGGACAAGGTTTTCTTTTTCTCATTAACATTACTTGTCATTTGAAAGATGGAAAAAAAAAACCTATCAATTAGCATCTGTGGGCCAAATTTACTATAAAAACTGTGATAAAGCAAAGTTGTTTTCTGAAGTCAAAGAAATATTTCAGGTTTGTGTATTCAGAGTAAGTGAAGTTTTGCATAATATTATTGACTACAAGTCCTGTGATTAATCAAATTCTTATACATTGAAATATAGATTACACATACCATATACATAAGGACATTCTAGTCCTTATTGCTTATTCATATCTTTCAGGTCATTAGAATTCTAATTTTCGATTGTTTTCTCATTCAGATTATCACCATGAGGTATATAAGAGCTCAGAATTCAGCAACGATGTTAATGGGGAGGCCAAAGAGACACAACCCATTTTTTTAGGTAGGTTCCTATGTCAATTAATTTCTCAGCAAAGCAGTGTGGCCATTTGCAATTAGGGGGGAAAAATAAGATTGTGCCAGAACGGAAAATGTCTGCCATTGCTTAATGTATGACATTCTTTTCAAGACCTTTTATTTTACAGATTGCCAATATATCCTTTATTAACATTGCTAAAAGTTGTAATTTCAGACATAAATGTTTATTAGTGTCTACACACAGTGCTAATTATCACTCACTCCCAGAGCCAGATGCTGACTGTGCAGTTTTGTCGCTCTGCTCTCACCCCATTTACATTGCATATTCGCTGGCATGCTTCACTGGCAATAGTTTGTGTAATTGGGGTATTACATCTTTGACATCTGGATAACAGAAATTCAATTTCCAGGAAGCTGCTATTTGTTTGGTTTTGCTTCTGCCTTGGGTGGGATAGAGGATTAATGTGCTGTCTTATTATAATGTCCCTTCACCTCTGTGGCCTGGTTGCTAATCCTGCCATGACAAAATTAAATTAAATCTACAGTCAAAAACCATAAGGAAAATAAAAGTGTGGTTGTCCGCCTAACCACCTCTTGATAGTACTAGTTATCAATTGAACATCTCCTCATTTTCCTGGTTTTGTGTTCATTTCATACTAACATTTTTGGTCAGAGAGAATAGCCATGCTTTGCTCTTACACCCTCGTTCCCAGCTTACCTTGAGGACAAGCAGAGCAAAAAGCAGCCTCCCTAAAGCCTTCCAACAGGTGGAGTTGCATAAAGGATAGGGATGTGGTGAAAAATGTGGCTACTCTTTCCTTGTATATTTTTTGGTACAAATAACCTTATGAAGGACCTTGCGTGTCTAATTTATTTATTTATTAATTTAATTCATTATTAGTCAAAAATGAAATGACTTGGGATTTTGTCACTAGGAGTGGTAGTACACCCATAGAGTCAGAATAGAGAGTATATGGTAATGTTGGGCTTCAGTCACACCCATCCTTGGCACCTGCACAAACCCTTGTAGTAGGTTGAGGGCTGGATGCTGCATAGGGAAACGGGAATGAGAGACAGTTTGGGCAGGAGTGACTAAAAGTGAGGGCCAGAATTCCGTTTCCCCAGGGAGGTTTGTTTTTTTTTTGTTTTTTTGTTTTTTTTTTTGAGACTAGGTCTTGCTATTTTTGCTCGTGGAACCACAGGCTCTCGTTGCCCGGGGTACCACAGACTCAAGCCATCCCCAGCCTCAGCTTCCTAGGTAGCTGGGATGACAGGCACACACCACCACGCCCAGCTATTTTTTTTTT
>PVHY01007101.1:0-24423 GCA_004024945.1 Uropsilus gracilis
ACTTAATCTCAAAAAAAAAAAAAAAGACCAAAAAGATTAAAAGGACTAAACATGAACAAACAACAAAAAGAAAGGAGGCAAAGAGACCAGAGGGAGCGTGGTGGGGTGGGGTAATCCTATGGGGATCAACAATTATGCAATCATGTATTGTACAAAATCCAAAAACAAAAATGTATTATTAAAAAAAGAAAACAGCATTCAATAAAGTTCAGCACCCTTTCATGATGAAAGCCCTGGAAAAAATGGTATAAAAGGAACATACCTCAACATAATAAAAGCTATATATGACAAACCCACAGCAAATATCATCCTTAACAGGGAAAAACTGAAATCATTTCAATTAAGATCTGGAACCAGGCAAGGATGCCCACTCTCTCCACTCCTTTTCAACATGGTTCTGGAAGTCCTAGCTAGGGCAGTAAGACAAGGGAAAGATATAAAAGGAATTCAAATAGGGAAAGAAGAAATAAAGCTATTGTTACATTTGGATATGATACTCTATGTAGAGAACCAAAAAAAAATCGACAGAAAAGCTAATTGAAATAATAAATCAATTCAGTAGGGTAGCTGGATACAAAATCAACACACAAAAATCAATAGCATTCATATATGCAAAGAATCAATCAGAAGAAGAAATTTTTTAAAACCACTACATTTACCATCACACCAAAGAAAATTAAATACTTGGGAATAAACCTAACAAAAGAAGTAAAAGACCTATACAAAGAAAGCTATAAAACATTCCTAAAAGAAATAGAAGATATTAAAAAATGGAAAGATATTCCCTGTTCATGGATTCAAAAAATCAACACTATCAAAATGGTCATATTACCAAATGCAATCTACATATTCAATGCAATTCCAATAAAGATCCCAATGACATATTTTAAAAGAGATAGAATAAAAATTACTGAAATTCATATGAACAACAAAAGACCCTGAATAGCCAAAACCCTCTTGACAAACAGGAGAATGGAACTATTACAATCCCAGTCTTCAAACTATACAAAGACATAATAATTAAAACAGCATGGTACTGGTACAAAAAAACAAAAAACAAAAAACAAAAAAAACAGACCAATGGATCAGAATCAAGTACCCAGAAATAAAACCACACATATACGGTCAACTAATCGTCAACACAGCAGAAAAAAACATACACTGGAACAAGGACAGCCTCTTCAGTAAATGGTGATGGGAAAACTGGAGCATGACTTGTGAAAAAATAAACCAAGATAACACCCTCACACCCTGTACAAAAATCAACTCAAAATGGATAAAAGACTTGGATATGAGACCTGAAACCATAAAGTACATAGAGGAAACCCTGGGTAAAACTCTCCATGAATTTCACTTCAGAAATCCATTTCTGGAACCAACTACAACTGACAAAAAAAATGAAGGAAAACAAACAGCTGGGACTACATCAAACTAAAGTTTCTGTTCAGCAAAAGAGATAATAAGCAAAACAAAAAGAAACACAACTGACTGGGAAAAAATTTTTGCCCTCCAGAGACGTGATACAGGTCTGATAACAAAGATCCACAAAGAGCTCATACAACTCAACAAAAACAAAGCAAAAAGCCTGGTCAAAAAATGGGGAGACCCAAAAGAGACTTCAGTGTGGGTACAAAGGGACACCTGGGCTCGGATGTTTATTGCAGCACTATTTATAATTGCAAGGTCCTGGAAACAACCCAAATGCCCCAAGACAGATGACTAGATGAAAAAGATGTGGTATATATACACAATGGAATATTACACATCAATAAAAAATGACAAATTTGATGATATTTTGGTAACATGGATGTACTTAAAAGAAATCATACTGGCAGAAACAAGTCAGAAGGAAAAAAGACAGAAACAGAAATGGTTTCACTAATATATGGACAACCAAATGAAAGTACACAACTGCGGGAGGGGATCAGCTGGAGTGGCCAGGGAGGGGAGGTGGTGGGGGACCCCCAGGGACCACAGTGATGTGAAACATATATATCTCTAAATGAATTATCAAAATAAATAAATAAATTAAAATGGGGAGAACTAAAAAGACACTTCAACTAAGAGGAAATATAGATGGCCAATAGGCATATGAAAGAATGCTCCACACCACTAATAATCAGGGAAATGCAAATTAAAACCACACTGAGATACCATCGTACATCAGTACAAATGGCCCATATAAAAAAAGACAACAAACATTGGTGCGGATGTGGAGAAAAAGGAACTCTCCTACACTGCTGGTAGAATGCAAACAGGTCTAGCCACTATGGAAGACTGTGTGGAAGACCCTCAAACAAATGAAAGTGGAATTTCCATTCAACCCAGCAATTCCCACTACTGGGTATCTACCCAGAAGACATGAAAACACTAATTAAAAAGGACACCTGTATGTGCATGTTCATTGCAGCTGTTTTACAATTACCAAGATATAGGAACAACCCAAATGCCCCAAAACTGATAAATGGCTGAAAAAAAATGTGGTATATGTACACGATGGAATATTATGCATCAATCAAGGGAGGACAAACATGTCATTTGCAGCAACATGGATGGAGTTAGAAGGACTCATATTAGCAGAAATAAGCCAGAAAGAAAAAGAGAAATACAGGATGCTCTCACTTCTATGAAGGATATAAGGTAAAACAAACAAACGAACAAGAAAAATTAGAAACAACCAACAGAACTGAACGATAGAGCAAGAAAGGAGGGGGAAGAAAACAGGGGAGGCGGAGGGCACAAAAGAGTAAGATGATTAACAGGTGTTAAGAAAATGGGGAAACCCTGAAGTATACAACAATGTTTTATAAATACGCACATACACACACACACACAAAATGAAAAAAATAAATAAAATGATTTTTAAAAGTAAAAAATATGGAGAGGATGGGGAATAAGGGGTACAACACAACCATGTAAACATGACCAATATTGCAAGATAATTACAAAATAAGAAAAGTTAAAATATATATATTCACATAAAATTCAAAGCCAGGAAAATCTAGAATAAGATGGCAATGCTTGGAGAGCAGGCAAGATTGGTGATTGAGAAGGGATACAAGAAGAGGGCTTCTGAGGGGCTAACATCTTTCTGTTTTTGAGCTGGTATCAATTACGAGTGTTTGCTTATGATGATTCCCTAAACTGTATGCTTATATTTGTAGAATTGTCTGTGTTTGTTATAATTGATAATAAAACTTTTTTTTTTTTTGGAGACTAGGTCTTGCTCTTTTTGCCTGTGGAACCACAGGTTCATGTTGCCCGGGGTACCACAGACTCAAGCAATCCCTAGCCTCAGCTTCCCAGGTAGCTGAGATTACAGGTGTGCGCCACCACACCCAGCTATTTTTTTCGGAACTAGGTCTCGCTACATTGCCTCCCCCCGTCCCCACCATGGCTTCCTAGGCTGCCGCTTACAGGTACATGCCACCGTGTCCAGCTAATAAAACATGTTTTAAAGTGGGGGGAAAAAAAGGAGGAAGATCCAAGGACTCAGGGACAGATCATTATGCCACATAGAATTATTCTCAGGTTTTAGAACCTAATGTAATTTATCCTGCTAAGTTATAAGACCTGCCTTCAACAAATAACATCCCTTTTCCTTCCAAATTCTCTTTTAAAAACAGAAGTGTCTACACTATACCTGCACCATTGTTACCCTAAAAGCAGATCAAACTTTCCTGCTTTTCAGCGACTGACAGATGGAAAGGTGATTTTGCCTCAAGATGAACTATACACAGCCTCACACCCATACTTGACAAAGGGCATTCAAAAGACAGAATTTGAAACTTTCTGAGATTATTATACTTAGGTAAGATTTGGGTCTTAAGAGTACTGGGACAGAATTAAGATTCAACAGGATGTGGGGATATAATGAATTTTTCTGTTTTTGCTTGTGGGAAAAAAGAGGGGAGAGGTGGAAGGGGAGGAGGACCAAGGGTAACTATTAAGGGTTGAATTATATCCCTCTAAAAAAGGTATGTGAAGTTCTAATCAAACCCTGCACCACAGAATGTGACCTAATTTGCAAATACAATAATTACAGATATTATTAAAATAGGGTCAAAGCAAGTAGGGCAGACTCCTAACTCTACTACGATTAGTGTCCTTGTAAGAATATGGCCACTAAAAAGAAATACCTTGTGGATGGGGAAGAGACTAGAGTGATAAAACTACAAGTCAAAAAATGGCACCCATTAGCTATCACCAGAAGCTAAGAGGGAAGCAAGAAATATATTCTCTCAGATGTCTTAGAATAAATCAACATTGACAATACCTTGATTTCAAACTTATAAGTGCACCCAAAACTGTGAGAGAACAATGTCTTGATTTAAGTTTGTAGTACTTTATCATGGCAGCTCTAGTGACGCTAATAAAAAGATTGTAAGAAAACTGGCTATGAATTAATTGGTAATGATTTGAAGTCAGGAGTAATGAATGGAAGAGAGTGAGAATTCATTATCTTTTTGTTTATTGGAAACAAATTCATTTGGAAATGTAAATTTCCAAAATAAATACTTTAAAAGAAACAATTATAGTAAGTAGAATAAATTTTTCAAATTTATAAAAGCACTAAGTAAACAGAAAACTATTTAACAAGAAATAAACACCAAAACTTCTCTATAAGAGAAAAACCAAGTGTTCAGATAAAGGTAAAAACCCCAAGCACTAAGAAAACCCAAAAAAAATGAAGTAGCACCAAAAATAATTTTTACATTTGGAAAGATCTACATTACCCTAATATAACCCCAATTCACTAATCTACTTCAACTCCGGGTCTCTTTCTTTTTAGGTTAAGAAGCATTCCTTTGTTTCCTCCTCATTATAAAGAAGAGATAGATACAAAAGGCAATCTTTTCTGTATCCTCTAAAAACAGGTTACATGGTCTGTTATCTGGGAATTGAGTGATCACAGTTTCAGAGGGGGAGACAAAGCTTTCAACTCTCAAATGAAAAAATTAGGGCAAAATTAGGGAGGGAGGGAGGGAGGGAGGGAGGGAGTTTACAACTTTGGAGCTTAAGAAAAAAAAAATCACAACCAATAATAGAGCCTGATCAAAATTAGAGCTTATTGCTATATGCTTTTTCTATTTGACACTACTCTATGGTTTCCTATTATATGGTTCTACGGATTATTACTTTTGGAGGATGAAACCTCATAATGCCAAGTTCAGGACATACCAAAATCTCATTTTGATATAATCTGATCATTCGCTTCTTAAATGTCTTCTTTTCATGTCTAACTAGCACTTCTGCTCATCCTATTACTTCTTGTATTTACCAAGTCTGATGTAAAGTGTTGTGAAAGTGTTTCCATAGCTGTGAGAAAAACCAATGTCAACATATTCAAATATGTGCTCCAACCTCTATTTTCATCAAGAGGGTGAATTACAGGCACGGTGGCTTGTGCCTGTAAGCTTCAGCCTATGAAGCGGCCAGGGCTAGGGATCATGGTTTGAGTCCCGCCGGGGGCACGTAGAGAGACCTAGTTCCAAAAAAAATAGCTGGGCGTGTGGTGCACGCCTGTAATCCCAGCTACTTGGGAAGCTGAGGATGGGGATTGCTTGAGTCTGTGGTACCCCTGGCAACGAGAGCCTGCGGTTCCACAGGCAAAAATAGCGAGACCTAGTCTCAAACAAACAAAAAAAAAGAGGGTGAATTACATGCATATTATGGCACAAAATAGCCCTACTAGCCCTTTATGTGTTTATCTTCAGTGTTCTGGTTTTTAATGCTACGAGATATAATCATTATGACAACTGAACTTTTCTTCTTTAATAGTCTCTAATAATGAACCAAGTCATTTACATCTTTTGTGATTCAAAACTGCAAGACAAGTTGCGTCATTTTGACTCGCAGGTCTCAGAAAACATCTGATTTTTAACCACCTTGTAGAGAATGAGTCAGAGTAAGGGTTATTAGCTGACTATGTATGCCAATTTCCTGGTACTTTGCTAAATGGTAATAGGACTGTGACGCAAAAATTCCTTAGTTTTACAGAGCGTTTGTAAGCTTGTGTATAGATCACTTCTCCACCATTTGGCTAAAATCAAATATACACTTGTATATAGAGAATTGTTCATTCAGAGACTAATGTTTGCATTACAAAGGTAGAAAACAAAATAACTTGGTAATAATTATTGAGAAATAACATTCTTAAAAAGTTTCACTTTAGGCCAGGCGCAGTGGCACAAGTCTTTAATCCCAGCCTCGGGAGGCCAAGGCTAGGAATCACTTGAGTCTGTGGGTTCGACACCCCCAAGCAACATAGCAAGACGTGGGCGTAAAAAAAAAATAGCCAGGTATGGTGGTGCATGCCTGTAATCCCAGCTACCTAGGAGGCTGAGGCTGGGGATCACTTGAGTCCCTGGGATGGCGCAACAATAGCGAGACCTACCCTCAAAAAAAATAAGATAAAATAAAGTAAGTTTTTCCTTTTTTAAAACCCACCAGTGTGCATGACACCCTCTACCCAAAACTATAAAGTATAACTCTGCACCAGTGACCATTAACCGAAACTGAATGTAAAGTGGAAAATACCCGTGGTGTAAACCAGGCAAAAACTTTGTGACACTATTTTTAAAACTTCAAAACTTTAGATAACCTAACAGTTTAAAATATAAATGGACAATTCACAAGAGCAAATTATACTTTTAATGACCTGAGTAGTCAAACACTAAATTAGATGTAATATTTTAATTATCAATTAATAAACATTAAAAATGATAATAACTCAGAAGAGGAAATGTGTGATAAAAATGGCACTTTCATAACCTATTAGATAACAATTCCATGTTTATGAAACAATGAGGCAATATTAAAACTTCAGAAATAGGTTTGGTGAATCACATATACTCATTGGGAAATACATATCAAAACCACAATAAGATACCACCTCACACAAGAAAGAAGAGACCAAATTCAAAAAAAAAAAAGGGCAACAGCAAGTGTTGGTGCTGGTGAGGATGTGGAGAGAAAGGAACACTTTTACACTGCTGGTGGGAATGCACACTGGTCCAGCCGCTGTGGAAAGTTATGTGGAGGAGCCTTAAAACACTGAAAATGGAACTACCATGTAATCCAGCAATGCCACTTCTGGGAATCTACCCAAGGGATATAAAAGCACTAATTCAAAAGGACACCTGTACTTGGATATTTATTGCAGCACTATTTACAATAGCCAGGATAAGAAAACAACCCAAATGCCCCCAAACAGAGGAATGGATCAGAAAGTTGTGCTATATGTAAACTGTGAAATATTATTCTGCAATCAAAAATGACAGTTTTAAGGTATGTGTGATAACATGGAATCATGTTAATGGAAAAAAGCCAGAATGAAAGAGAGAAATACTGGATGATCTCACCTATATGTGGGAATTAGAGGAAAACAAACAAAAGGACAAGTAGAATTTAAAATTAATTGTCAGCAGAACTGAAGCACAGAGCAAGAAGGAGGTGGGGGGTAAAATCGAGGGAGGGATGGGCACAAGAGATTAAGAGGATGATTCACAGGTGACATGGTAGTGGGAGAGCCTCGGGGTAGACAACAATGTAAAGTATATCTATGTACAATTAATTTTTTTTATTTAAAAAATGTTATTTTAAAAAAATGTTAAATGTTTTTAAAATATACAGAAATGGGGAGAAAAGAAATAGGACTTGTGAAACATGGATAAAACTTCAATATTCAATAATATAGTAATAGGTAAGCAAATTATGGTATAATCACAATTATAGTCATTCAAAATTATGAGTCAGGAATAACAGCTGGGTATTATCTAGAGATCAAAAAACAGTTAAAATTTATTTTAAAATACATTAAGTATTAAATTGTTATTTATGTATTTGATGGAATCTAAATTTTGGTAATTCTCAAGCTGAGTGAGAAACATAGACCTTGAAGGATTTACTAAGAAGTATCCCTATGATCCTCAGAAAATATGTGTAAAATATTTTATACCATATTTGGAATATATATATTATTGTGAGAAAAGGTGCCTATGTTTAACCAGTAATTTGAGAACCAAAAAGATAAAGAACCATTAGCAGAAAAAAATCTGATGTCTTAAAGTATGTCTCCCTGGCAACCTGGTACACTTTGCTATGACTGTTTTAAAATCAAACAACTTATACAAGTCAGTTTACTCAGTTTTCTGCAAAATGATTCTAAGTTGAAGCAGAGTGGACTAATACTTCAAATATGCTAGTGCTGTACAATGAGGAAAAGGAGTAAGTCCTAACACAAAATCATCACTGGATTTGTTGTTCTTCAGGAAGTAATTATAAGTGACCTAAAATCACCTCTTTTAAAAGTTGCCCCAGGGCTGGGCATGGTGGCTGCTCATGCCTGTAAGCTTCAGCCTATGAAGTGGCTAAGGGCTAGGGATCACGGTTCGAGTCCCACCTGGGGCCCGTAGCGAGCTCTAGTTCCCAAAAAATAGCTGGGCGTGGTGGCGCGTGCCTGTAAGCCTGCGGTTCCACGGGCAAAAATAGCAAGACCTAGTCTTTAAAAAAAAAACAAAAAAGTTGCCCCAGAAATTCTTTATCAATTGTATTGCAAAATAAAGACAAATTCTCAAGAAGTTGACAGCACAGCATGTACAATCCAGCATAGTACATCAGAAAGTCTATAGGTTTTTTTGACATTGTTTAGACAGAATATTTATAGGACATATTGGTAATGAGCAACTGGGCTATTTTCATACCTCTTTCATAGAAACTACCCTTTATGCTCAATTTCTAGAGATGAAACAATATGTAGGACCCATGTTTTTCTAGGTTAAAATGGGTTCTATACTCAGTGTCTAGAGAAAGTTGCCCTTTAGAAATTTAGAACTGCAAACACTGTAGGGAACTCAGATGAAAAAGGAAGCTGAATTAGAAATTATGTGGAAGCAGAAACAGAGTAGGTAAGAGACAAAAGGGAAAAAAGAGACTGTAGTACCCTCACTTAAGATCTCACTTTCCAGTTCCAGATCCAACTCCCCATTTACTCTGTAACACCACATAGCCTTTTAGTCAACCACATTTGTGTTTTAGTAAATTTAATTTCTGACTAAAGTCTTTGGTCTTAAATTAACCCCATATTGGTTCTAACTCCCAGAAAAGGGAAAGAACTGTCAAATTTGACTTGCCTTGTTTTACTATTAAACTGCTTTACAATGCAATCTCCCTTTATCTTTTTGAGTTCTTATAAAATCTCATCTCTTATACTTAGTAGATATTATATAAATACCTACCATCTAGAACCAACCAAGATACCACCTGAACATGAAGAAAACTGACAAAGGTAATCTGTATGGTTACAGAACTTAATGCCATAAATTATTTTGTTATTATTTTGTTATTAATCACTGTGTGCTGCATACTCAGAAATTTACATTGGGATTCTGCCTTTGGAAGCAAGAGAAGCAAAGAAACAATGCCTATTTTACAATCTGCGTCTCCAGATTGAAAGTCAAACACAAAAGCACAAAAGGAAGAACAAATATCATTTTAAAAGCTGACGATTCATTCCCTAAGAAAAAGAGAAATATAACTGAATGAGTATGTGTATATATTTGAAGAAGGGGAACAAAGAGAGGAGAAACAGAAAGAACCCAAATAGAAGAATTCAAACTGAGAGTCAGTCATCTGAGATACCAAAAGGGTAAAAGGATCTTTCTACAGTTGCAAGACTTTTTTGCTTTTTCAAAATATTCAAACTGTCCAGTAAAGATAAAAATAATTTAAGTGTTCATGTGAATAATTAGGATAAAGTGTAAAGCAAAAAAAAAACATTTATTAGATATATTCAAAAACAAATATTCACTGTTTTAGCAGAAACATGAACTATACCTTGAGTAGCTCCTTTCTTTCTCCTCTCCTCAGAGCACAGGAAACATTTACTCTTTAATTAAAATTCAGTGAAGTAACCTTCTTCTAGGATACTCTTTAGCTTTGTTAGACTAAGATGAACTTTTTCAGTGTTTTCAATCCTTGCATATTCTATATCCTTTTAGTAATCACTGATTTATACATGTCTTTCAATGTATTCCTCATGCTTCCACCATTTCTGGTAATATGCTTCCAACAAAAACATGCTGAATATAAATACAGGATATGTCATAAATGCTAACCAGATGAGTGGATGGTTATGTGAAATGTTTTATTTCCACCATTTCAAACGTAGTTTTTTATTTATTTATTTTTTTTTTTAAGAGACTAAGACTCACTATGTTGCCCAGGGCAGTACTGAACCTGTGGACTCAAGTGATTCCTGGCCTCAGCCTCCCAGTGCTGGGATTACAGGTGTGCACCACGGCACCCTGCTGAAATGTAGTTTTTTAAACAGCACTAATAGGAGTACTAAAAAGCTTGAAATACTTAATGCTTTCAAGCTTTTGCTCCTTCCACCTGTAAAATTAATAATCACTAATGTAGCTCCTTTCTTTCTCTTCTCCAGCAGTGAAGTAACCTTTTCTAAGATACTCTTTACTTTTGTTAGACTAAGTTAGGCGAACTTTTTCAGTATTTTTTCAATCCTTAGGTGAACTTTTTCAGTATTTTTCACTCCACATAAAATAGGCTAATAAAAAAAAATTTTTAAGTAACCAATACTATTCTTTTGGGAAAAAACTGCAGAGTAATTGATTAGCAATGCTAATTCTTTCCTCTACTTTAAACAGTTACAATTCAATGACCTTATTTTTTATATTTTTGGTTTACTTCTTTCCTTAGTCTATTATGATCCTTCCTATACTTGAAAAATACCCTTTCCTTGATGCCCATTCAATAAATAAGGATGTTCAAAAGAATTGTGTGTGTGAGCTATCTGTGACTTACACTCTGGAAATTTTAATTTTCTAAACTGAAGAGCAGAAGCCTCCACCATCAAAAACAGTTCACACAAATCTCTAGGTTGCCCCAATTTTAAAATTAATTTTAAAAATTATTGAATTTAAAACTGCCAACAGAACTGAAGCACAAATCAAAGGAGGGGGAGGAGAGTAAGATCAGGGGAGGTGAAGGGCACAAGAGATAAAAAAGGTGCACAGGTAATAAGGCAATGGGAGACTATCAAACAAACAAAGATGTAATATTTATATATGTGTTTGTATATATATGTATACATGCAATCAAAATAAGTTAAAAATTATTGAAAAGTAACTTAAAGTTAACATATGCCACTTGTTACATTGTTTATTAACAAAATGTGTTATCAGTGAAATGAGGAATTGATAAGAAAATATGAAGTGAAAAGTAAACACAAATCTAAAGACAAATTATACAAAACCTGGTCATTATATAGTTAATAACATGTACACAATATAATAGAAATGACAGTGGAGGAGTCTGGCAATGGCAGTTGAATAGAGATGCTAGACTCACTTCTCTACTTATCTACAACCAAATTACAAAAAATAAAGTCAAACTCAGAAAGAAAAACAGATGACTATCACATGCATGGAGAACAATAGTAGCAGAAAGGAGTAAGAAAAACTGAAATTAAGCTTTTTGCAGTGATATGGGGCAGTTAACCTGTAAGAGAAAGGACTGGCTACTGTAAGGAGCCCATTTGCTGTTGTTAGCTTAGGGGCATATGTCCACATCATAGACCCTGGAAGTTCAGCATTGAATTAGAGAAGAGGATGCACAGAGAACATAGGGTACACTACTGGAATGATTGCTTTCTTGAGCAGATGCCCTCAACTTAGACCAGTTAGAATCCAGAATGATAGGGAAATTCAGCTCAGATCACCTGTGTCCCAGAAGCTATTATTTGCAAGTTGAGGCTGTGGTATGTTTAACACCAAATCTTCTTACTCAGGGACAAAATAAAGACACCAACTGAATGCTTCCTCACACAACTGGAGTTAAAGCATCAGGGTCATAAATGGAGCAAGCTCCCCAGTATATGACTCACACACAAAAAAACTAAGAGCAATTCTTAGCCTGTGGCTGTCTCAAACACTACATCACCCATCACTACATCTTGTGCTCAACCACAGCCTACAAAATGAGGCTGGCAAAAGGTTATGTGGAACATATTGACCTTGAAGCTGGCCGACGAAAGGAAGTCAATGTTAACTCCCAACACACAATTCAGGTACCTGTGTCACTACAAGAAACTTGAATCTTTGACTCTCACTGACAGAGCCCTTCTGGTACCCCACTGCCCCAATTCCTTCCTATTATCCCTGACCAGTTCCGGTACCTAGTCATCTGAATAGTCACAAAGGCTGTGAAATAGTAAAATGCTAAAAATCTTAGATAAAAAGACATAGGATTAGTCCAGTTGGGCCAGGAGATGAGGGAGTTAAAATGTTCCACCCAGGGCCCGGAGAGGACCGCAACATGCCTCTGCTTCAGCTTAGACTGCTGGCAGGAGTGCAGGCAGGGTACTTTTTTCTATCAGATAGTAGCAGAGCTATATAAATATAGGTAGATCAGATATACAGACAATGCATAGCAGCACGGTTAAAAGACAATGCTGACATCCCATGCCACTGGGGTCTTAGGGTCTTAGGGTCTTGGGCTCTAAGGGTCTAGGGCTGGGGACCTGGCCTCCTCCCTTATTTGGGGGAGGGGGGATGGAGGCTATGCAAAACCGTGGGGGTCCAGAGCTGGGAGAGGGAATTAGTAGATCCCATCTTCTAGGTCTGGCCCTGATACAAGGTGGGCTGAGAGCAGGCGCTAAGGCCCCCTCCCCCTCAAAAGATCTGGCCCTCTGGGGAGCCCCCCAGGAAGGGATAGGTAAACCCTGCATTACCAGGCCCTCAGGATCTTGGGGTCTAGGGGCCTCTGGGCTGGAGACCCTTTCAGTGTCTAAGAGTGGGGGCAGGGCACCCAACGGAGCTAAAGAGGGGATTAGTAGGCTCCACCTTCCAGGCCAGAATCCAGTGAGCCTTCTCAGGCTGGAGGTGGGAGCTAAGGTCCTTTCAAACCATGCAGGCTCTTGGAGAGGAGCTCCAGTGCGCCCCAACCATGGCCTAGGCTCCAGGTCCAGGGATCACTGGCTGCGGAAGCCAGTCTCTGCCTCCACGTGGGCAAAGGGTAGGGACTGAGCACCTCTGCTGGGGGGGGGAGTGTTCCCCTCCAGTTTACTCCAACTTCAATAGACCTGCACTAGGAATGGAAAATCCAATCTCTCCAGCTGCAAATGTAATGGAGAGGAAAGCAATGATGGCCCTGGATATACTCACCACCTGGGTAGGACAAGCACTGGATGGGTCAAGCACTGTTTGGAACCTCTGAGACAGGAAGATGAAACCAGAGACCAAGGTGACTTGTCGCAGATTCCTGCCTGCATCATCTCTGGCACTGGGGAAATCAAACCCTAGGCCCACAATAACATGCAGCATGAAAGAGGCTCCCTCCTTTACCAATAAATGGGGGAAGAAAGCCACCATGAGTGGCTGAAGCCCCACGGCAGAACTGCTAACCAGAGGAGAGGAGCTCGACCAACCACCTTGGAAGTCTGCCCCAACAATAAATGCCTCACCACCATCACCTGGGAGTTGCATCCCCAAACCCAGAAGGCAAAAAACTAGCAACAGGTGACAGACACCAGAAAGGACCTGGAGAAGTGCACCACATCTGTCCTACATGTTCCCGAAGCGCTCTGCCTGACTATCTGCCTCAGCTACTGCTAGAGATCCGAGCAGCCTCATTTGTTGCTGTCAGGAGGGCAAGTCTGTACCCAGGAAAAAAAAGACATAGTTCAAAAAAGGAAAAAAAAGACCAGTGGAGTGGGCCAAACATAGACCAACAGCTTGCAGTGAGAGGAGCTGGAGTGACCGGAGGGGGAAGGAAAGGCAGGTTGGGGTGGGAAATAAGGGGTACATCACATGCAAACATGACCAATATTGCACAATAATTACAAAATTTAAAAATGTTTAATTAAAATTTAAAAAAAGACATGGGGTTAGACCTTTAATCCCAGCTTAAGAAGGGAGGCCGAGACTAGGATCACTTGAGTTCACGGGTTCAAGACTCACTCAGGGCAACATAGCAAGACCTAGTCTCAAAACATAGCTGGGCACAGTGGCGCACGCCTGCAATCCCAGCTACCTGGGAGGCTGAGGCTGGGGATTGCTTGAGTCTGTGGTACCCCAGGCAACATGCGCCTGCAGTTCCCTGGGTAACATAGTGAGACCTAGTCTCAAAAAAAAAAAAAAAAAAGACGACAACGTTCTATCCAGTTTCTTGTAAGAGAGATGTAAGGGCAATTTATTTTATTTGCTTTTTATTTTTTTGGGTTTTTTTTTTTTTTTTTTGAGACTAGGTCTTGCTATTTTGCTGCAAGCTCACGTTGCCCAGGGTACCACGGACTCAAGCGATCCCCAGCCTCAGCTTCCCAGGTAGCTGGTATTCCCTAACACATTAACATGGACCAAAAATGTAGAAAAACCTACCACAAACTCTCAAGTTTTAAAAAAAAGCCAAGAAAATATAAAACTACTACAACTACAAATAACAAATCTGAAAACTTTGAAAATATAACACAGGGATTCAATATAAGGATAATCAAGGGAAATTAAAAGAAGTAGTGTGCTATCTTGAAAGCATAATGGCAGAGAACAACTGAACAGAACAGAGAGAAAAAGAGAATTAGAAAAGAAACCAACCATAAAGAGCTCTTTGGAACAACCTAGAGACAAATAATGCCCACATAATGGGCATCCCATAAAGAGTAAAGAAAGAAGCATAGAATATTTGTTTAGGGCCGGGCACGGTGGCTCGGGCTTGTAAGCTTCAGCCTATGAAGCGGCCGGGGCTAGGGATCGCGGTTCGAGTCCCGCCTGGGGCACGTAGTGAGACCTAGTTCCAAAAAAATAGCTGGGCGTGGTGGTGCGCGCCTGTCATTCCAGCTACTGGGGAAGCTGAGGCTGGGGATTGCTTGAGTCTGTGGTACTCCGGGCAACAAGAGCCTGCGGTTCCACGGGCAAAAATAGCAAGACCTACTCTCAAAAAAAAAAAAATATATTTGTTTAAAGAAGTGATTTAGGGGCCGGGCATGGTGGCACATGCCTGTAAGTGGCAGCCTAGGAAGCCAGGGCCAGGGATCGCAGTTTGAGTCCCGCGGGGCACATAGCAAGACCTAGTCCCAAAAAAACAGATGTGCATGGTGGTATGTGCCTGTAATCCCAGCTACCTGGGAAGCTAAGGCTGGGGGTTGCTTGAGTCTGTGGTACCCCGGGCAACGTGAGCCTGTGGTTCCACAAGCAAAAATAGCAAGACCCAGTATCCAAAAAGAAAAAGAAGAAAAAACGTCTCAATATGGGAAATGAACCAGAAGTACTGATTCAAAAGACTCAAAAGAGTTCCACATAAAGTAGTATTAGACTGAAACATTCCAAGATACATTCTAATGAAACAGTTCCCAATGACAAGGAGACAATATTCTAAGTATCAAGAGAAATAAGATAACCTATAAGGGAACACCAGTTAGACAGTCCAGGAACTTTTCAGTAGAAACCTTACTAGCAAGAAGGGAAAGACAGGTGATATTTAAAGTACTCAAAAATAAATTATTTTCAGTCTTGAATACTTGCATGCAAGACTATCATTCAAGATGGAAGTGGGTAAGATTCACTGAAATGTAAAAATTTTAAAACTACCAATAGAACAAGCAGAAATAAATGAAGTACTAAAAGGGTTATTGTAAAGCACAACAAAACAAATATAAACAAATCATACAACAGGGAGGAGGAGGAGAGTAAAAATGTAGTTACTTTAAAAGCAAGTCTGAAATCAGAGCAACAAAAAGTAGTCCAACTTATATTAACCACAGCAAAACCTTCATATGAAAAGCAATAGAACTCTCTTACACTGCTGGTGGGAGCACAAACTGGTCCAGCCACTACGGAAGACTGTGTGGAGGACCCTCAAACAATTGAAAGTGGAATTACTGAATTACCATTTGATCCAGCAATCCCACTACTAGGAATCTACCCAGAGGACATGAAAACATTAATCCAAAAGAACACATGTACACGCATGTTCATTGCAGCCCTGTCTACAATTGCCAGGAATTGGAAACAAACCAAATGCCCCCAAACAGATGATTGGCTTAAAAAATGTGGTCTGTGTACACCATGGAATACTACGCATCAGTCAAGGTGGACAAAAACACATGTCATTTGCAGCAACCTGGATGGAACTAGAGGGACTCATAGTAGCAGAAATAAGTCAAAAAGAAAAAGAGAAGTACAGAATGGTCTCACTTATATGATGGATATAGGGAAAAATAAATAAGAAAGAATGAAAACAACCAATGGGACTGAACCATGGAGCAAGAGACGAGGAGGGGTAAGAAGGTAGGGGAGGTGAAGAGCATAAAAGATCAGGATGGTTAACAAATGTTAGTGAAGTGGAAAAGCCCCGGGGTACACAATAATGGACTAATGTAATATAAATATAAATATACATATATGCCACAAAAAAAAAAATTTACCAGACATCGGAAGAGAACAACAGGCCAAACAACGAACAATTGAACATCAACTTAACCAACCAACAAATTGCAGAAAAAGGGGACATGGAGTGACTGGAGGGGGGATACAAAGGGGGGAGGAGGGATCAATTAATGCACAAATGTGACAAATCAATAAAATGAAATTTTCAAATAAAAAAAATAATAATTAAAAAAAAAGTAATAGAAGTAGAATGTAAGACAACAAGGAATGGCCTAAATAAAACAAAAAAAATTTTAAAACATTTTAAGACAAACTAAGAATAAAATTTAATAACAAAATGTCAATAAGCATTTATATCACAATATATCACCTTAAATGCAGATATGAATGGACCAGTTAAATGATATAGGAGTGAATTTCCTTTTTTTTTTTTGAGACTAGGTCTCGCTATTTTTGCCCATGGAACCGCAGGCTCACATTGCCCGGGTACCACAGACTCAAGCCATCCCCAGCCTCAGCTTCCCACATAGCTGGGGTTACAGGCGCGCACCACCATGCCCAGCTAGTTTTTTGGAACTAGGTCTCGTTACGGGTCCCAGGCGGGACTTGAACCACAATCCCTAGCCCCGGCCGCTTCATAGGCTGAAGCTTATAGGCACGAGCCACCATGCTTGACCCTAGAGGAGTTGAATTTCAAAATAAAGACCAACCTTCTGCTAATTTATAGGAAATCTATCTTACCAATAAAGACATGCACAAAGTTAAGAATAAAAGGTAGAAGACAATTCTATAAGCAAATGGCAATCAAAAACATAAGGTGCAACTATACTTATATCAGATAAAATAGATTAATTCAAAAATATAAAAATGGATGTTATATTGTGGCTAAGGACCTAATATAATCAGAAGAAATCACACAACTGTGGAAAAATGAAAAGACAAAGAGTGAATAAGGAAATAATAGTCTTTTTTTTTTAAGACTAGGCCTGGCTGCTTTTTCAAAACCAGGTCTCGCTACACTGCCTGTGGTAGTCCCGAACCTGAGAAATCAAGTTTTCCCTGGCCTCTTGCCTCCCAGTGCTTAAATTACAGGCATGCACCACCACACCCGATGGAAATAATACCCTTAGTGAGGAACTAGACTAAGTAGATTTAATAGTGATGTACAAAACATTCCATCTAAAATCCACTGCATATGTTTTACTTCAAGTGCAAATAAAACATTTTCTGAATAAATTACATGCTAGGAACACAAGTTAATTGTCACTAAGACAACATAAAATGAAATCAGGCCAAGTGATCTTTTTGACCATAATGCCATGAAAGTAGAAGTCAAGTAAATTAAAAATAAATAAATAAATAAATGGAGACCAAGCAATATGCTGCCTAAGAGCTATCAGATGAAAGAGGAAATTAAAGCAGAAATCAAAAAATACCTATAGACTTCAAAAAAGAAAAAAAAAAAGAGGGGTACAGCTATCACAATTCATGTGGAATGCAATGAAAGCAGTCTTAAGAGGGAAAATAACTGTAATACATGAACACATTAAAAAATAAGAAAAAATCCCAAATAGACTAAATGTCACACCTAAAGCAATGTGAAAAAGAGGAACAATAAAGGTCTAAAGTTAGTACAAGGAAGGAAATAATAAAAATAAGTGAAATAAATAGTAATCAAAAACCACACAAAAGATCAATGAAACTTAAAGTTAGTTCTTCAAGATAAACAAAATCAATAAATCTCCAGCCAGATAAACCAAAAAGGAGAGAGAAAAAAATATCAAAATGAATCCAAGTGAAAGATGAGAAATTACTGCAGATAGCACAATAATGCAAAGGATCTTAAGAGATTACTGTGAAGAACTATACACCAATAACATAATAATCTAGAAGAAATTTCTAGAACAAGAGAGTTTTATAAACATAAGCCAGGGAGAAACAGAAAATAAACCAATCCACAAGCATGAAACTGAGACAGTAATCAAAAATCTCCCCAGAACAAAATTCACACAATATTTACTGATGACTATCTGTAAAAGTTTTTCCTTTAGATAAGGAACAAGATTAGGATGCCAACTGTCACCATTTCTACTTAATTTATTAGTAGTAGTTATAGTTAAAGCAATCAGACAACAGGAAATAAAAGGAATCCTGCTGAAAAAAAAGAAGCAAAACTATTATTCACAGATGATTTGGTACTAGGGAAAACCCTAAATACTGTACAAAAAAGCTGTTAGCAGCAATAAGCAAAATACAGCAAAGTGACAAGTTATAAATAAAATAACATACAAAAGCCAGTTGCATTTTTTTAAAAAAAGAGACTAGGTCTCGCACCTAGGGTTGTCTCAAACCCATGGACTCAAGTGATCCCCAGTCTCAGCCTCCCAGGCAAATGGGATTACAGGTATGTACCACCACGCCGGGCTAGCCTATTGCATTTGTATAAAAAGAAAAACTACTAAACAAGTGAAACAAAGACTCAAAAAATTAATTCCATACATAACTGCTTCCTTCAAAAAGAACCAAATACCTAGGAATTAACTAAAGAAAAGAGGGACTTAATAAAACAGAAGATGTAACATAATAAATGTTAAAATAACATTGATTAATTAATATTAATTAAAATTAAGTAGCACCTTGATATTTGAAATAATAAAAAGTCAGTAATTCTAAAGAAAAAACTATAAGGATTAATGCATCCGGTAAATGTAGGAATAATAAATAATATCAAAAGTTAGTATGAAAAGTAAAAAGTTTTGTTTGCTTGCTTTATAGTCCTGAAAGCTTAATAAGGTATTTTAATAATTGTAATGTAACACAGTATAATTTTTTTAGATCCTTCTGAAATTGGATGTGGTGCCACAAAGTTTTTAATGAAGTCTATAATAAAACAAAGCCAAAAATTCCTTTATACTTCACATTCTTAAAACAAAGACTTATAAACAACCAGTAATAAAATATCCATTTTTACCTTATTATAACGATCATGTGGAACAGATTGTAAAACAATTGGTTCCATTGTAGAAACATTGGCAAACTGTACCTCTGGAATATACAGGGCACAAACCACATGAGCCCAACCTGAAAAAACAAATAAAAATAATGTCCATTTTCCAGTTTCATTAAATTTTTTTAAATAAATAAATCATTAACATTATACAGTGATTCTTAGTTGCCCACTTAAGCAAGTGCACAACGAAACAATAACAATTACTGATTATTTACAGTTCATGAAAACAGTCAAACCACTGTTAAACCCTTCTTGATCATTTTTTCAGTTATTACATATACAACATAAGCAAAGAAAAACATTTTTAAATTCAGATGCCAGCAGTGGTACTTCTTATAAGAGGAGACTAATAATTCAAATAAAAATTACTTCTGAAAAGCATTATAAAAATAGGAAACTTAAATTTTTGACCTTTATAAGTTAACATACATATTTTACATATGGGTATTAATAATATTTATTCCACTATTTTAACATTCTCATTTAACATATCTTAATTACTAATAGTCAATTTTTTATTTTTTAAAATATAACTGAGGGCATCAAAGAACTGATATGATCATGAAGAATTATCAGGCCAAAATCAGAATATGAGATTAGGAAATACAGCTTTTGCCACCTAGCAGATATTTTATCTATTTCATTTGAAAGGTACTTTTCACAAACGCAGAGGACTGAAAGAAGAGGGATGTAATGTAAGTCCATAGAAAAACTAAGAGTGAAGGGAAACTAATAAATTCCTCTCTCCTTTTCAGATGGACACCAAAGGGCTGCAAGTCAGAAATAACAATAAAGTAAAAATACACAGGCCCTCAGAGACTGCAGATGGGCTTTGATCAACTCAAACTCTGAAATTTGATTCATGTAATCCTAAATTACAAGTGCCCCAAGCACCAAAGAGAAGCAAATACACATCCTCTCTGAAGGAAAATAATGTCATTGTGGCTACTAATAATTTCTTCTGCTAGTTCATTTTCATTTTCAGCACAGTAAAAAGTACCAAATACATGCAAAGCAACAACATAATGGAAATTAATAGAAACAAAAAAATAAAGAGTCTGCATTCTGAAGATTCTGATATTAAAATAATTATGCTTACTAGTTTCAAATACATAAAACAAAAATTAATCTCTTCAAATAACTGAAAGCAATAATAATGAATCAAATACAAATTCTGGAATAAAAACAGAATTTTGTTTAAATCAATAGATGGCATTAATAATTCTGATGAAGATTTAGGCATACATAGAAACAGAAGAGAACAAAATAGGTTAAAAAAAAATCCAGGATGTTACTAAAAAATACGAAGGTATGAGAAATACAAAGACAGAAAGTATGAACAGAATAAGTAAGCCAGAAACACTATTATTACAGTTCTAGGGGAAAATGAGAGAAAGCAGCACAAAAGCAGAATTTGAAATTATAGCACCTAAAAACATTCTAAAACAAGAAACAGTAAAACACAGACTGAAAGCTGTCACATGTACGCACACTGGTAGAAGTACAAAAAACTAAAGAAATAAAAATCTTGAAACAACCAATAAAGCAGGTTATTATTAAAAGAACTAAGTTAACAATAAAGTCAAAAACTCTTTAAACAAATTTCCATTAACATGGAAGAGCAAACTACCTTCCTTTGGGAACAGAAAAATAAGAAGGATGAGATGAAGCATGATAAACATGTAGGTACTTTTAATAGATGCTGACTGCTATAATAAACAATGAAATACTTTCATTTAAAACACATATGAGGGTCTGAGTTCCTCGCTGAAAGGCCTATGCGTGGGTGAGGTTCTCACCAGCGCCCCTGTCGCGGCCCTAGTTGCCTGGCAGGGGCCCAGGATAGATTCCCCACTGGGGTCCCTGGGAGGGAGGGGTGCCTTAGCTCCTAAGGCATGGGGAGGGGATTCAGGCAGCACCCCTGTTGGTGGGCAGGCTACTGTCAGGGGAGAGTCCCCTCTCCTGTCATTCCCACTCCTAACAGATCTCACAGAAAATGAGAAAACCAGCAACCCACTGACCAACACACAGGAGAAAAGAACAAACAAGGCCCTGGGCATAATCATTACCTGGGTAGGACCCAAACTGAGCAAGACCAGTAGCACAAGACATGACTGTGAGACTACTCACATGAGTGACCTGGCAAAGAGCCTCACCTACAACGTTCTAAGGGCTAAAGAAACAAGACCCAGATCCAGAGCTGCCGCCAAAGTGAGCAAAGCACCCTCTTTTCCCATTCGGGAAGGAGTCACTGAGAAGGGGCTGCAGCCCCACAACAGAACTGTATATCACAAGAGTGGAGAAGAGCTGGACAAACCTACTGGTGTCTGTCCCCACCGGGAAACCCCTCTAATGCCAATGGCTGAGAGTTGGCATCCCAACACCAGAAGCCAGAACTATAAAGCTTGGAAGCAGCACCATGGGACAGACACCTAAACAGTAGAGACAGTCAGTCTGAATGAGGAAGCTTGAATCCCAGTGACCACCACAGGTCTGAAGAAAAGGAAACTGTCAACAACAGGAAATGCTGTAATAAAAGCGCCTGAAGAACAATGCCACACATCTGTTCTAAAAGAGGTCCCAAATGATCACATACCCCAAAGTTAGTCCTAGAAATTTAAACACCACAGACTGACAAGTCACAGGAGATCAGGTCCTCACCCAGGAAAAGAATATTTACCAGATAAAGGAAGAGACCAATGGGCCAAACAATGACCAACTGACCAACAACTTTATCAACCAACAACTCACAGAGAGAAGGGAGTTGGAGTGACTGGAGAGGAAGTAGGGGGGGGGGGTGAGGAAGAGCAAGGGTCATACATCAGGAGATCAATAATTACACAAATGTGACCAAGGTTGTAAGAAAAATATAAAATATAAAAAATAAAAATAACACAAAACAAAGTACGTATGACTGTCTACCAAAAAACAATAAACACTTGAAAGTTTTCAATACATGCAGATTTAACATACATTAAAAGCATGGTGGCACACACCTGTAAGCGGCAGCCTAGGAAGCCGGGGCCAGGGATCATGGTTCGAGTTCCGCTGGGGGCACATAGCGAGACCTAGTCCCCAAACAAATAGCTGGGCGTGGTGGTGCACACCTGTAATCCCAGCTACCTGGGAAGCTGAGGCTGGGGATTGCTTGAGTCTGTGGTACCCCAGGACAACATGAGCCTGCGGTTCCACAGGCAAAAATAGTGAGACCTAGTCTCTCAAAAAAAAGTATAACAAAATTTGGAATAAGGGATAAATAATATTTATGTCTTTAAAAAGCCTACATTTTGTGTTAAGTGGTATGTATAGAAGACTCACTTTTAGGAAATGTGTTACCCCTTGAGCAATCACTTCATACACATAATAGAAACACATATTAAGAGATTTCAGAACATTAATTCAAAAGGACACCTGTACTCCTATGTTTACTGCAGCACTATTTAAAATAGCCAGGATACAGAAACAATCCAAATGCCCCCAGACAGACAAATGGCTCAGAAAGTTGTGATATAATATTTACAGAATGAAATATTATTCAGTAGTCAGAAAAGACAAACTTAAATCATTTTTAAATTTAAGTGGCAACATGTATGGAGCTAAAAGGAATCAAGTCAGCAGAAACAAGCCTGAAAGGAAAACATAAATACTGGATGGTCTCACTTAAATGTCTGATATAGTGGAAACAAACAAAAGCACAAGAAAAAGTTAAAACTGACAAACTGACAGCAGAACTAAAGTATAAAGTGCCAGCGTATTGAGTACAATAATCACAGAGGTCTTACCACATTAGTAGGAAATAATTACCCTTATACCAGAGAAATGCTCTGAATTTACCTAATGAAAAAAGCAGGATTTGAAAGTACTTGCTACCAGAGAACACAATTGTTTCTAAGAACAAAAATTCAAGATTCGTAAGAATGCAAAAAGTCATATTTACATCAACAAAAATGATGAACTAATTAGCTCCATGGGAATAATCTACCACAGATTAAAAAAAAAAAAAAAAAGAAAATATCAGAAACAATTCCATGAGGAATAAGTGAAGTTTGCAGCAACAGAGCAAATGCAAATTTAAGAGAAAAACAACTTTAAAATGGTGGAAAGCTTTGGGTATTTTTACTTTCCCTTGACCCATGCCCATCCCTTAGGTTCAGGTCTAAAAGGAAGACTTCCCTGTGGAATTCTGATTTGTTTTGTCTTTCTAAAGTATCTATAGGTTAATGAAGAACTAATGACAAAACAAATTTGTTCTTCTAAACCTGGGCAAAACCCTTCATGAATTTCACCTCAGAAATCCATTTGGGGAAACAACTATGGCTGGCAAAAAAATGAAGGAAAATATAAACAGCTGGGACTATATAAAACTAAAAAGCTTCTGTTCAGCAAAAGAGACAATAAACAAAACAAAAAGAAACCCAAATGACTGGGAGAAAATTTTCGCCCTCCAGACAAGTGACAAGGGTCTGATAACAAAGATCCAGAAAAAGCTCCTACAGTTCAACAAAAAGCAAAAAACCCACTCAAAAAATGGGGAGAAGAACTAAAAAAAAACTTCACCAAAGAGGAGATACAGATGGCTAATAGGCATATGAAAAAATGCTCCACATCACTAATAATCAGGGAAATGCAAATTAAAACCACACTGAGATACCATCTTACACCAGTAAGAATGGCCCATATAAATAAAACAGACAACAAATAATGCTGGCGTGGATGTGGAGAAAAAGGAACTCTCTAACACTGTTGGTGGGAGTGCAAACTGGTCCAACCACTATGGAAGATTGTGTGGAGGACCCTCAAACAATTGAAAGTGGAATTACCATTCGACCCAGCAATCCCACTATTAGGAATCTACCCAGAGGACATGAAAACATTAATCCAAAAGGACACCATACGTGCATGTTCATTGCAGCTCTGTTTACAACTGCCAAGAATTGGAAACAAACCAAATACCCCCAAACAGATGATTGGCTAAAAAAAAAATGTGGTCTGTGTACACCATGGAATACTACG
>PVHY01007101.1:24523-69842 GCA_004024945.1 Uropsilus gracilis
TATACATATATATGCCAAAAAAAAAAAAAAAACCATTTACCAGATATCGGAAGAGACCAACAGGCCAAACAACAAACAACTGAACATCAACTTAACCAACCAACAAATTGCAGAAAAATGGGAGATGGGGTATCTGGAGGGGGGACTTAGACAGGGGAGGAGGGATCAATTAATGCACAAATGTGACAAACCAAGAAAATGAATTTTTTTAATTAAAAAAAAGTTTGTTCTTCTTTTGAAAAATTCAGAACTCAGAGCAGAAAAGTGGCAAGTAGTCCTCAAATGACTAAAAGGCAGACCAAAAAAATATACAGGTGCTTAAAGCAAAAGGTCTACAACAGAGTGTCAAAAGTCTGAAAATAGAAGTTTTCTGGGCAACGGGGGTATTCAAAAGCCTCTGTGAATATTGAGGAATTTATTAGCAACAGATGCCTAAGTTGGGATTTGTATTCAGAAAAAGTACTAGAGGAAATATTAAACTTTCATCTCTGGCTTATCTTTAGATACAGAGCAAGCAGGAAGTGGTTACTATATCAGAGTTGTAAACAAACTGACTATCCAATGAAGGAATCCCCTACCATAGAGCCAGTCCAAAAAGTCTGAAAGAAGTGAGATTTCTTTTGTTGTTTTTCTTTTTTATTGTCTCTCTTACTTCTGTTCTCTATTTTGGCACCAAGTATTCAAATAAATCTCTATCAAAACAATATTCAAATACAAGCTAAAGAAACAGACTCTAGAGATCTCAAGTGAAACATACATATATACCTTTTCAAAAATTCCTTAGAAGGCTGGGCAGGTGGTGTATGCCTGTAAGCGGCAGCCTAGGAAGCCATGGCTGGGGCCAGGGGGTCTCAGTTCGAGTCCCGCCAGGGGCACGTAGCGAGACCTAGTCCCCCAAAAAATAGCTGGGTGTGGTGGTGCACGCCTGTAATCCCAGGGAAGCTGAGGCTGGGGATGGCTTGTCTGTGGTACCCCGGGCAACAGGAGCCTGCGGTTCCAACAGGCAAAAATAGTGAGACCTAGTCTCAAAAAAAAAAAAAAAAAAAAAAATTCCTTAGAAGACTGCTAAAATAAACAACTACAATTACCAACAAGCAACAAAATTAAATAATTATAAAATAATCTTTCCAGAGTTACCACAGTGTAACATTTAGTGTCATATTATAAAGTTACAAAGCATTCCAAGAAAAAATACAGCCCATTAACAGAAAAAATTAAAAAAGAATTATCTCTTCAGAAGCACAGAGAATGCCTAGACAAAGACTTTAAGTCAACTGTCTTATAAAGCTAATGGAGAGTGTACGCAAATATCTAATGGATGTCTCAATAAATAGAGAATATCAAAGGAAATTATAAAAATGTACTAAATTCTGGAGCTGAAAATTATAGTAACTAAGTGAAAAATACTAATGCATTTCAAAGGAAATCTGAGTAGGTTAAAAAAATAACTAGGAAATCTGAAGGTACGGGAATTGAAGTTTTCTAATTTCAGAGGGAATAAAGAACTTTTTTTTTTTCTCATGGTGTATTTCCACACCATTCCCCATCATGACTATCAACACAGACATAATACGAATCACAGGAAAAAGAGAAACAATATTTAAAGAAATAATGGCCAAAAGTATACCGATTTTGTAAAGACACGAATCTACCTGCTCAAGAAGTTCAAGACACCACAAAAAAAAAAAAAAGAAAAAGAAATCACTAAAGCAGATTCACACTGACATAAAAATAATCACTGCTGTAAGACAAGGGAAAAGATTCTTCAAAGCATAAAAAAGCAGCCGCTTCTTACAAAGAATCTTAAATAAAATTAAAATCAGATTTCTCATTAAAATTAATGAAAGATATTAGAGAATAAAGTGACACTTTTAAAGTTCTTTAAAAAAAGACCTGTTACCAAAGAAGTCTATATCAAGCAATGCTACAGATAAAATATGGAGAAAATACAGTTTTCTGAATTAAGCACACAGTCAAGAAAATACTATATGGCACTTTTCTGATTTTGCCCTTTCTCTTTCCACTTCCCTTGTATGCTTCACTCCTGTTATCAGCTCGCTAGTTTTAACTTTTCTTGATCTTTTGTTTAGCTTCTCTATATCCCAAATGTATTTATCTTTTTCTTTCTAATATCAGCTAGCATAATTTCTTCTAGTTCCATACGTGTTGTTGAGAATGACATGAGTTTATCTTTTTTGATACCTGAACAGTATTTTATTATGTAACTATACCAAAACTTTTTGGTCCATTCACCTGTTTGGGGGGCATTTGGGTTGTCTGCAGATCCCGGTTACTGTAAATAATGCTGCAATGAACACAGTTGTAAAGGTTTCCTTTTGAATCAGTGTTTTTGTAGCCTTTGGTAGAGTCCCAGATGTAAACTCACTAAATCAAATGGCACCCCACTTTTTAGTAGTTTGAGGGTCCTCCACACAGCTTCCCATTGTAATTGAATCAGTTTAGTTGGTCCCAGGGCAGTAGGTATTGTTAAGCTGTTTAACACTGTAATTGAATCAGTCTGCATTCCCTCTAGCAGTGTGAACATGTTCCTTTTCCAGCACATCCTCCCCAGCACTTCTGGCGAGGAAAAAACAGAATCTTGAAGAGATAACTGTACCCCCATGATCATTATTCATTGCAGCATTATTTATAATACCCAAGACAAAAATAACTTAAGTTATATGTCAACAGATGAATGGATAAAGATGTGAGAAAAAGGCGTATGCGTGCACACGTACAGAAATATTAGTCAACAGAAAGAAGAAAATCCTCCCATTTGCAAGAACTTAGATGGACTGAGGCCATTTTACTAAATGAAGTAACTCAAGGGAAGTTATACTGTATGGTATCACATGTAGAATCTAAAAAAACTGACTTCAGAAAAATAATACAGAGGTAAACAGTGAGGGCATACTGGTCAAAGGGTACATACTTCTAAAAGTTTTACGATTAACAAGTTCTGGGGATCTAATATACAGAAAGATACAGTATTACATACAGGTAATAAGAATCCCTGATAGTTTCTTGGAAACTGCTATTAAGTGATAGGTAGGTAACTGAATAACATCATGTCCTTCAGAGACTAGATTAAAATTAAATGTTCTCACTTTAAAAAAGGGGTGGTAGTTATTTAATAGGATGGAGGCATAATCTAATGCAATGGTAGTAGCCATTTTTAAATATAAAACGTACCAATTCAGTATTATGTACACCATCTTAAAGTTAATGTTAATATTAAATAAAGATGAAAAAAATTTTTAAACACTTCACTCCCTCTCCATATTGTCTGTCTTATTTTGAGAATAAATTGTGTAAGTCAAATGAAGAGTTTATTTCCTACAATCCAGGCCATGAACTAACTAAAACCAGCCTATTAACTTTGACATACAGTTCTGAAGGAAGCAAACACACCAAGTCCAAAGTATGTCATTTTTGGCTTAAGAGTAATTTTGAGATAAATGCAATTAAGAAGCTAAAGAAGCTAAATTTAGCTAAAGCTAAATTTGAAAAGGTGTTCCCTCCCCCTCTCTGGAAATTACAGAGGTTAATCACAAATAACAGAACTCATATGATCCCAGAGTTGGCACCAGAGGAAACTATATATAATGAGTTTTACCAATCACCCTTATCTTCTACTGGTTCCCCCACATACTCACCTTCCCGTTTCAACTCTAGAAAGTTGGAAAGTCCTTCTCTTATCTCTTCTCTAAAAATTACACTGCTTATTAAAAATGGTATAATAAGTCCAAGTTATAACTATTCTTTTGAATTACTAATTTATAGGGCCTAGAAGATAGCCCAACACAGGTACAGAAAAAATTGTGTTTTCCTCCCTTACAGTTATTATCTAAACTATAAGCCTATCACAAGTTTCATTTAACTGCTGGACAATATAAATATTCTGACATAAGTAAGGCAAAACATTCCAAAGTAAAAGGTGAATTGCAGGCAAGGGGGGAAAAATAAAAACGGATGTAGTACAGTTGAAGTATAAAGTGCCAGTTTTTAAAATATACAGTTATGATAGCGCTTCAGCAAAAGAGGCAGGTAGTTTGACCAAGACAAGTCATAAGAAAGCTCACCTTAAAAGTAAACAGAAGGCAAAAGGCTGCCCACTTTCAAAAAAAACATGTACAAATATATACTGAATAATAAAATGACAACCTTTGAAAAAATGAAAATCCCATAGACTCCAATGTTACTTTTAGAAACAATAAAATAATAAAGTAAATTAACAGGCTACAAAACTAATACCCAATATCTACTATATTTATAAATATAAATAGCTAACTGGCAGAAAGAGAAATAGGTAAAACAATCCCATTCACAACTGCCAACAACAACAAAATTAAATACTTTGGAATAAATTTAACCACAGGAACAAAAGACATGTTACACCAAAAACAATGATACACAGTTGAAAGAAAAAGACTCAAAAAAATGGAAAGATACCCCATGTTCACAGACTAGAATAACTGACAGTGTTAAAAAGGCTACATAGCTTAAAAGAATATACAGACTCAATACATTCCCTATCAAAATCCCAAACAGATTCTTCATAGAACTAGAACAAGGAAATTATGAGGGTTATCTGGAACTACAAAAAAGCCCTAAATAACTGTCCTGAAGTAAAAAAGAAGAAAAAAATTGGAGGTATTGTGTGCTCTGATTTCAAACTATTCTACAAAATGATAACTAGAATAGCATGGTACTGGAATAAAAAAAAAGAGAGAAACATGCCTGCACAAATCAACGTAACAAAATGAAGACTCCAGAAGTAAAATCACAGCACATAAGGACAACCAATTTATGACAAGAAAGCCAAGAGCATAATGGAGCAAGGAAAGGCACTTCAAAGAATGTTACTGGGAAAACTATACAAAAGAATAAAACAAAACTAACTAATACTATACAAAAAATTAATTACAACTGAATTAATTTCTATTAAGAGCAGAAACCGCTGCCCACCAGAGCATGTTCCCTCATGTATTTTAGAATGCCAACATTACCTTAATACTGAAACTACTCAGAGACAGCACAAGAAAATTATAGATCAGTATCACTGATTAACACCAATAAAAAAATTTTCAAGAAAATACTAGCAAATCAGATTCAACACTATGTCACAAGGATTACACACCTGATCAAGTGGAATTTATTCATTCCAAGTATGCAAGAACAGTCTACAATACATAAATTGATTAGTATAATATACTAATTATATTAGTATATAAAAGGGGGGTAGAGATACAGCAGCAGCAGGTCAAGGAATGAAAGAAGCAGGTGATCTGATCTGGGGAGAAAGTTTAGTTTTTCTTTACTCTGCACTTCCACCTAAATACCTCTTGATTCTAGTTTAAAAAAAGAAAAAGAGGCCGGGCATGGTGGCTCATGCCTGTAAGCTTCAGCCTATGAAGAGCGGCCGAGACTAGGGATCATGGTTCGAGTCCCACCTGGGGCCCATAGTGAGACTTAGTTCCAAAAAAATAGCTGGGCGTGGTGGCGTGCGCCTGTCATCCCAGCTACCTGGGAAGCTGAGCTGGGGATAGCTTGAGTCCGTGGTACCCCAGGCAACAAGAGCCTGCGGTTCCACGGGCAAAAATAGCGAGACCTAGTCTCAAAAAGTAAATAAATAAAGAAAAAAAGAAAAAAAGAGGTAGAAGGGAAGGTGAATTTTATCAGACGTAGCTAAGATCAAGTAAGATGAAGACTAAGAACCGATTCAGTCACATGAAGGTTACTAAAGTGTCATCAAGAGATGAATAATAAGAAATAAATGTCAGGACTTGGGGGCAGGGTCTGAGCCCACCTGCAGCAGGCCCACGCACAGATAAGACTCCCACCAAGGCGCCGCCAGGGGCCTAGGGCAAGCACCCCACAGCATCTGGGGAGAGAGACAGCAGCCCTTAGCTTAGCCCCTTTGTGTCCAGAAGCGGGGGCGGCACCTCTGGGGTGGGTCCCCCTCTTGTCACTCCCACTTCTAACAGATATCACTGGAAAAGAGAAAACCAACAATCTACTGACCAAAACACAGGATAAAAGAAGAACAAAGGCCCTCCAGAGATGACACCAATGTGACCAAAGCGCCCTCCTCTCCCGTCTGGGAAAGAAAGCCACAGAGAAGGGGTTGTAGCCGTGCAACAAAACTGTAAACCACAACAGTGAAGAAGAGATGGGCAAATCTACTGGAGTCTGTCCCACCGTGGAACCCCTCTAACGACACTGGTCAAGAGATGGGATCCCAACACCAAAGCTAGAGCTAAAAGATTTAAATTAAAAGCAGCACCACAGGACAGATACCAGAATGGAGAAGGCAGCCAGCATGAATGAGGAGGCTAGAATCCCAGCAACCACATAAGTCTGAAGAAAAGGAGACGTCTATTTCACAGCAGAAAATGTCACCAAAAAAAAGGAACTGAAGAGCAACGCTACACACCTACCCTACAAGAGGTCCCAGATGAGCTGGGACAGACTACCTGCCTCAAAGTTATTCTTAGAAATTAAGCAGCAGGAACTCAGGTCCTCATTCAGGAAAAAAACATTTACCAGATAGCGGAAGAGACCAATGAGCCAAATAAGGAACAACTGAACATCAACTTTACCAACCAACAAATCACAGAAAGAGGGGATACTAAGGGGGGAGGCGGGAGGTCCATATATCAGGGAATCAATTAATGCACAAAGGAGACAAAAATAATTACTAAAAAATGAAATGTCATATATAGATATTATCAGTTTCCACATAGAAAACACAAATTATTGACCAATTTTTAGAACAGAATCATGTTTCAAGGTGACTTTATTGAAGACAAAAATACAAAAAATGTACTGTTTCTAAACAATAAATTTTAAAACTACCCCAAAAAATGAAGTATCTAGGAATAAGCACAACGAAAGATGTAAAAGAATTCTTTTTAGAAAATTATAAAACTTTCCTCAAGGCCACCAAAGAAATTAAGTATTTCAGTCAGGGCTTAATAATGTAAAAAATCATAGATGGTTTAATAATGTAAAAAATCAAATTATCCAAAAATTAATCTACAGATTTAATGCAATTTTTATATATAGAGTTTGAGTCGTGGCTTTTTTTCCTTTCATTTTCCAGTCACTGACTAAAACTTTCTTAGAGTTTACAATGGATAGGCTTTACTCAACACATTTCACAAATATTAACTCATTTAGCTTTATAATAACTTAGTATACACAATCATTAAACCAAATTTACCAAAGCAGAAAGTTAACTCTAAACTTTGTGTGTTAGAAAAATGTTCCAGAATGCTCACGTCCTATCTAAGAATAACATGGAGGGCTTATACTCACTGGCAGACAAGTTTATAATAAAGATGATATCCAATATTGCAGCTAGAGTGATCATGTTAACCGCCTTAGTTTCATTTTGTCATCCTGCTGCTCAGAACATCCCAATGAGTTAGTAATTTATCCTATGTAAACACCTATTTGGGAAATCATTGTAATGATCATTCACATTCAGTTGTCCATACAGAAATCTAACAAATTCTCCATCCTCAGCCCATATCCATTAAGTCAAATAATAACTACCGTAGACATCTATGATTTGAGTATAGTCAGCACCCAATGAGGACACTACATAGTATTCACTCCAAAATGTTAACTGCTCAATTCTTCCTTTAAGTCCGTAAGTTATTACCTATCCTTCCACATATTCTTTTCAAAACTTAAGCTATTTCATATTTGTTACTAGCAAACAAATACACGTACTGTATTTTTATGATGCGTCACTTTATTGTGTCTCACAAATAGCACATTTTATATACTTTCTATTTATCATTTTGTTTACATATTTATGATTATATGTGCGTGTATATATACATATATCATTATATTACATCATTGCACTTCCCAGGGCTCTCCCCACCATCAACCATGAACTCTCTTCTTGATCTTCTTGTACCCGTTTCCTGATTTCTCCCTCTTCTCTCCCCCCTAGCTTCTTGCCCAATTCTTTTCTTCCCCCCACCACCCCCCTTACACCAGTTCTACTGTCAGCTTATTTTGACTTTTTCTGGTCCTTTTGTTTGTTATTCCTATATCCCGTCTATTGGTGAGCAAATAGTGCCTTTTTTAACACAACCTTTTAAACCAGCAAAAAGATTACAACTGATCAAAGGTTGAAATGATAGTCAGGAATTACTAGCAATAAAGTTTTTAAATTAATGTATATTGTTTTTTCAGACATAGTGCTACTGCATACTTAACAGACTACAGTACACTGTAAACATAACTTTAATAAACACTAGAAAACAAAAAAATTCATCTGCTACTGCAGTCTAGAATAAAACTCGTAACTATCTAAGGTATACCTGTAATGTACCCGAACTTTGAAAACTTGAAAATAAAGGTTAAGAAAGAAGAATATGAGTAGTGGTAGCTCTAAGTGTCTGTGCTGCCACAGGAATACCAGAATAAGGAGCAAAAAGTATCAGAATCAACTTTGTCAGAACTCTAGAAAATAGTAAAGGGTTTACAGCAACCAAATAAACAGTAAAGAAAAAAGCAATTAAAACCAGTAAGAGTTTTGTGTCATTTACTTACCCTTGCTATACCCCTTTCTTAGCTTGACATGATCTTGAACATCTCATATTCCTAGTGTGGAACTCTGTTTCCTGATTTCAGAGGGGTATAGCAGAAATTGTTCCCAAAGAACTGTTTTGTTTTTTCTCTAATTTGATTTTGCTGGGAAGGGGCAAAGAAAGAACTGGAAGAACTAACTTTGAAGACACTTGCCCTTGTTTCCTCTCATGGGTCTTTCTGAAAGTATTATATGTTTAAGAGAATAATTGTAATTGCCAGAATAACTACTGAAAGATATGTGTGAAAACTGAAGATTAAGATCTATTATATGGTACAGAAAGTATTTTATCTTGGAAATAGAAGTCAGAACACCAAGATATACAACGACTATCAATACAACAATCAGTGCTCCAAAATACATGAAATAAAAATTAACAGAACTGAAGGAAAAGCTGGACACGGTGGCTCGTGCCTGTAAGCTTCAGCCTATGAAGCGGCTGGGACCAGGGATCGCAGTTCAAGCCCCGATTGAGGCAACACAGCGAAACCTAGTCCTCCAAAAAAATAGCTGGGTGTGATGGCACACACCTGTAATCCCAGCTTCCTGGGAAGCAGAGGCTGGGATTGCTTGAGTCTGCAGTTCCCCAGGCAAAATAGTGAAACCCAGTCTCAAAACAAACAAACAAACAAACAAACAAAAAAAAAAACTGAAGGAAGAAATGGCAATTCTTCAGTAATACTAATAGCCAAGTTTAGTTACTGAAAAAATACTGCAAATTTTAATACCCAAGTTTTAATGGATTAAATTTACGCAAAAAGTTACCAAAAAAAAAACCAGAGGAACTGAGTAACACAAAACCATTTAGGATTAAGAGACTACACATTTTCTCAAATACATACTAACAATCTTCAAAACAGATCATAGGTTAGGACACAAAACATGTATCAATAAATTCTGAAAACTCTGAAGTCAGATCTTATCACAAGAAAATGAAAACAGGTATCAACAACAAAAGGTAAACTGGAAAATTTACCAACATGTGAAAATTAAACAACACATCTTAAACAATGAGTCAAAAAAGAAACGGGAAAATGCCTTAAGAAAAATTTAAAAAATATACTCATGATATACAGAAAACAGAAATCAAAGAAATTCATACCTATGGCAAGAAATAAAGATTTGGGGTTATATAAGGTATTTTCCAATGAAGTTATTCTTAAACAAAGATGTTAGCAAATCAATAAACTAATTACCTTAAGGAACTAAAAGGGCATACTAAACACCAGCAGAAGGAAAGAAAAACTAGAGTGGGGAATTTTTTTAAATAATAGAGATAAAAGAAAATTTTTAAAAAGAGACAAGATAAAACTAAAAGATCTTTGGAAAGGTCAACAAAAATGGCACTCTTTATCTGGGAAAATCAGAAGACTCAAATTACTAAAGTCAGAAATGAAAATGTATACACCACAACTGACCTTACAAAAATAGAGAAAAATATAACAACTGTAGTTCAAGAAGTTGATAACATATATAAAACGGAAAGATTTTCAGAAACACAAAACTAGGCTGGGCACGGTGGCTCGTGCCTGTAAGCTTCAGCCTATGAAGCGGCCGGGGCTAGGGATAGTGGTTCGAGTCCCGCCTGGGGCCCGTAGCGAGACCTAGTTCCAAAAAAATAGCTGAGCGTGGTGGCGCGCGCCTGTAATCCCAGCTACCTGGGAAGCTGAGGCTAGGGATTGCTTGAGTCTGTGGTACTCTGGGCAACAAGAGCCTGCGGCTCCACAGGCAAAAATAGCAAGACCTAGTCTCAAAAAAAAAAAAAAAAAAAAAAAAAAAAAAAAAAAAAAAAAAAAAAAAAAAAAAAAAAAAAGAAAGAAACACAAAACTAACTGAAGAAAGGAAAAAATCTAAACAGACCCCTAATGAGAGAATGAGTTTATCAATGTGTAAAAACATCCCAGCAAATCAAAGAATTGATATAAATCCTTCTCAAACTCTTGTGAAAAATTGAAGGAAACATTTTCTATCTCCTTCTCTGAAGATCCCTTAGTCAGACTCTAAGGAAACATTACAGCCCACTATCCCTTGTAAAAACAAAATACTATTGCATTAATACGCTATATATAGCAGCCATTAAAAAATTACAACATTTGCTAGGTTATAGAAATGAAAATTTAGTCTCTCATGATTCTGGAAGCCGGAATTCCAAATCACCATGTTTATTTCCTGCCTTCTAGTAGCTGTGGAAATCTTTGGAGTTTCTCAGTTTATAGCTACATAATTCCAATCTCCACACCAGTCTTCACATAGTCATCTTCCCTGTTGCGTATCTTCTCCTTTTGTCCTTTATAAGGATATTTATCATTTGTTCACATTAGTCCATGGTGTTTGCACTCAAGATCTTTACCTTTATTACCAATACTGAGATTCAGGACAGACAAAACTTCCAGGGAAAACATTTAACCCTCCACAACTATCGACCCAGATACAGTGTTCTATTGGAAGGATTATATACCTCTGACGAAAGGGGATTTATAATAAAAATAAAAAGGGGATAATAATAAAAATAACAATATAATAAAGTATAAATATAATTAATAATATAAATGAATGACTGTATTATAAAATATAATCTTTTATGAAAAGATAGTAACAAAATCATTCTTTTCATAAAAATGAAATGTAAGAAAATCAATATAACATACCACCATTTATAGAAGAACAAAACCACATGATAAGCTTGAGACAATGAAAAAACTATTTTCAAAAACTCAACACCTTTTCATAAAACCACTCAATAATGTAGGAAAAGTGAAGTTCTGCAATATTTTGAAACACTGTAACATTCTGTATTGATAATTTTAAAAAACCACTGGCAAACCACTAGCTCAATGATGAGAGACTAAAAGTTATCCCTTAAATACCAGAAAGAAGACAAAGATGCCCACTACTGCCATTTCTACTCAACAATATACTAGAAATTCTAGCAAAAACAATGAAGCAAAACAAAAGGCATCTAAATTGGAAGGGATGAAGTAAAGCAATCATAATTCACAGATGACATGACTTATAATACAGAAAATTCTAAAGAACACACAGAATTAGAATAAACAACAAGTTGCAAGGCAGAAGATCAATGCAGAAATCATTTGTTTATACAGAAATGACTACTCCAAAGAGAAAATTAAGACAACAAATTTCATTTATAGTCAAAAAAAATAAAATACCTACATTCTTGTATAAGAAACTTATACAAGGAGGTAGAAAGTTTAGGCACTGAAAACTATACAACAATGCTGTAATTTAAATACATAAATGTTCACAGGCTGGAAGATTTAATATTAAGGAAATACTATCCAAAATAATGTACAGATTCAATGCAATCCCTCATCAAAATTTCAGGGGCCTTTTCTACACTCCTCAAATTCATATGAAATTACAAAAGAACCCAAATACCCCAGCAACACTGAAAAAAGAAAAAAACCTGGAACATTTACACTTCCTGATTTCAAATTTACTACCAAACTAAGTCATCAAACCAGTGACACTACATAAGATCAGACAAAAAGGTGAAATCAAATAGAATTGTGTCCAGAAAAAAAAAAAAAACCATATGTCCATAGTAAACTGATTTTCAACAAGGGTTCCCAGACTAATGAATGAAGACATATGGAACTGGAACACTAAAATATATCCACGTGAAAAAAACAAAGTTGGATCACTAACACATCATATAAACAAATTAAATTAAAAACAACCTTAAAAAGGGCTAAGAATATATGTAGAAGGAAAATGTAACATTGGATGGTCTTATATAGAATGCCAAAATTATGAAGAAAAGAAAAACTAAATTGAACTTCATCAAATTAAAAATTATTGTGAATCAAAGAACATTATAAGAATGAAAAAAACTGTAATGTGGAAGATAAGATTTCTAAGACATACCTGATAAGCATTAGTATGCAAAAAATGTAAAAAAAAAAAAAACAACTCTTGCCCTACACAGTAGAGGGCGCCTTTAATCCTAGCCTTTAGAAGACTGAGGCTAGAAATTGTGTGAGTCTGTAGGTTCGAGACAACCCCAAGCAACATAGTAAGACCTAGTCTCAAAAAATAGCTGGGTGCAGTGGTGTGTGCCTGTAATCCCAGCTACTTGGGAGTTTGAGGCTAGGGATCATTTGAGTTCATGGGTTCTGGACTACAGCAGGCAACATAGTGAGACCTAGTCTCTTAAAAAGAAAGAAACAAACAAATTCTTACAGCTCAACAAAAAGATAACTCAATTATAGGGCAGTGCAGTAAAATAAATTTTAAAAAAACATAACCCAATTATAAATGGAGACTACATTTTTTTTGAAGATTTGCAAATGCCCAAGAGTTTATCAACGTATATTTAAAAGCATCCAACATCATAGAAATAATTTTTTTTTTTAAAGCGAATAGGTCTCACTATGTTGCCTGGGACAGTCCTGAAACCTCGGACTCAAGTGATTCCTTGCCTCAGCTTCCCAAGGCTGGGATTATAGGGGCGTGCCACCATGCACGGGTCTAGAAATACAAATTAAAACCCCAATGAGGTACCACATCATGCATACTAGAATGGCTGTATTTTAAAACATCCAGAAAATAAATGTTGGTGAGAAGAAATTGAATCCTTCATACTCCTGTCCTGGTAAGAATGTTTAGAGAAGGCCCTATGAAAAACAATTTGGTTGTTCCTGGAAGAGTGAGACACATAATCATCACATAAGTCCATCAATGCCACTCATAATACTACATCCTAAAAGAAAATGAAGAGATTCAAACAAGTACATTTTTTTTTTTAAGACTAGGTCTCCCCATTTTTTTTCCTGTGGAACTGCAGGTTCATGTTGCCTGGGGTACCAGACTCAAGTAGCTGGGATTACAGGTGCACGCCACCACGCCCAGCTATTTTTTTGGAACTAGATGTCACTACATGCCCTCTGGCGGGATTCAAACCGCAATCCCTGGCCCAGGTTGCAGCTTCCTAGGCTGCTGCTTACAGGCATGCGCCACCATGCCCAGCCTGATCTCACTATTTTTGCCTGTGGAAACACAGGCTCACATTGCCCAGGGTAAACAAGTACTTTTAACACTATTAAAACTACTGCCAAAAAGTAGAAAAAATCCAAATGCCCTTCAACACATGAAAAGATAAATGCTATATACAGAAATATACACAATGTATTATTATTCATTCATAAAGATAAAGTACTCTTACAGACTACAACATAGATAAATCCTAAAAATGTCAGAGGAGCCGGGCATGGTGGCTCGTGCCTGTAAGCTTCAGCCTATGAAGCGGCCGGGGCTAGGGATCGCGGTTCAAGTCCCGCCTGGGGCCCGTAGGGAGACCTAGTTCCAAAAAATAGTTGGGCGTGGTGGTGCGAGCTTGTTATCCCAGCTACCTGGGAAGCTGAGGCTGGGAACTGCTTGAGTCTGTGGTACCCCAGGCAACGAGAGCCTGCGTGTCCACGGGCAAAAATAGCAAGACCTAGTCTCAAAAAAAAAAAAAAAAGTCAGAGGAACAGGCCGGGCATGGTGGAGCATGCCTGTAGGCAAGGAAGCAGCAGCCTGGGCCAAGAATAGGGGGTTGAGTCCTGCCGGGGCACGTAGAGAGACCTAGTTCCAAAAATATATAGCTGGGCATGGTGACGGGTGCCTGTAATCCCAGCTACCTAGGAAGTTGGGGCTGGGGATTGCTTGAGTCCGTGGTACCACGGGCAACATGAGCCTGCGATTCCACAGACCTAGTCTCAAAAAAAAAAAAAAAAAAAAAAAAATGTCAGAAGAACAATGAGGAGCAAAGTCTGAACCAGAGAATAATATCCTAAAGAACTCTCTCTCTTTTTCTCTCTCTCCCTCCCTCCCACCACCCTCCCTTCTCTCTCTCTCTTTCCCTACTCTTCCCCCACTCCCCCTTTAAATATACCTGTTTTGCTTGAATTTCTGCTTATCTGCTTTGGGTCTTGTCACTTGGGCATGGACACCCCCATTTCCCTTGGGGATGCCCTGTAACAAAAACCGTAAAAGAAGTAAGTAAAAGAAGCCAGATTCAGAAGGTTAAACACTGTGTGATTATATTCACACAAAATATCCAAAATAAGTAAATCCACAGAGACAAAAAGCAGATAGATGGTTACCAAGGGTTGCGGTGGAGAAAGCTGGAAGGAAGAATGACTTCTCAAGATAAGGTGCTTTCTTTTAGGATAACAAAATGTTTTGGAAATTGACAAAGACTGACGTTGTACAAAATTATGAAGGTAGTTAATACAATGAACCATACAGCAGGTCCTCAAATAATGTCATTTTGTTTAATGTTCCTATATTACAATGTTGAGAAAAAAATCCCAACCAATGTTAATGAAAAGACATTATTTGACAGCTTGTTTTCCTTTATATTATTTCACTTAAAATCAATTTCCAAAAACTAAATTTAATGATGACATTGAGGGTTTACTATACACATTAGTATGGCTAATTTTATGCTATGTCAACTTTATCTGAATTTTCAGGAAAAAAGAATGTTATTTTGTCTACCTTCACAAACCATTTGAACATAACAAAACTGATGAAGAAAACACTCTCTTTACAGATAGTTCTACTATGTGAAGTAATGGTAAGAGTATCACAAGCTATTCAAACCTCTACTTAATAAAACAGTACACATCTAGATAGTGATCAACAATTGCCAACATCACAAAAAAATTACCACACATGATATATACATCACCTTAAGGAAATACATATTATATAATCTGTGAGGCTTTCCTGTCTAGCCACACAAAAAATATAATCATGTCGCTAGACTTCATCTAACTACCAATGTATAAAAAATAACTAGAACAAAGCAACATATCAAACACACACTCCTAAAATGCAATCAAAATTACATCCTAATAAAAATGTAATTTTTAAAGCCGGGCACAGTGGCGCATGCCTGTAAGCGACAGTTTATGGAGTCATGGCTGGTTCTGGGGATCACAGTTCAAGTCCCACCCAGGGCCACACAGCGAGACCTAGTCCCAAAAAAAATAGCTGGGCATGGTGGCATGCGTCTGTAGTTCTAGCTATCTGGGAAGCTGAGGCTGGGGATTGCTTGAGTCTGTGGTACCACAGGCAACGTGAGCCTGCTGTTCCATGGACAAAAATAGCAAGACATAGTCTTTTTAAAAAAATATAATTTTGAAAAGATGGTATCAAAATCTGCTATGGGAAACTACAAAGTCAATTACCCATATTTTTCAACAACTGACAAGGGAAAAGAAAAAGAAAACGAGATTACAAAGAGTAATCAATTACAAATCAAGCAACTGCAATCTATATACTTTAGTTGGATTCAACATATGGACCCAATTTGGATCCTGATTCATTCATTTTTTTCAAAAACCATATAAAAGAAAATCAGAAAAATCTGAACAATCATGTCTTAGAAATCCTCAGTATTTCTAAATATGATATACTGTGTATTTTTTTAAATAGCCATGATATGTTAGGTTTGCTTAAAAATTCAAAATGATCAGAATGGGGTAGGGAGGGAATAGATGAACAAGACTGGTTATGATTTTGCTGTTTAAGCTAAGTACCTGCGAATGTGTCTACTTTGACATGTTCCTGAAACTTTTCTTTAATGAAACTATTTTTTAAATACACTTATTAAATTTTATCAACTATCTCTGTTCTCAATTCCGTAACTGTACCCCTCCTACTTGTATCTTCAACTAGTCCACCATTATGCCCCTAGACTTACTGCAGTAAAGCTAAGTCTTATGTCTTTGGAGTTATATTCTAACATCAGAGCATAGCAAAGAAGAAAAACCAAAATTATCCTTAAAATTCCAATAGAAAAAAGTTTATTATAGTGTACATGGCTGTGAAGAAATGTTAGATTTTATAAATTCTTCATGATTTTCTGTCAGACAGTTATCTTTCAATAGCCCTCAAGTTACTTTAAAATTTTTCTCTTCAAGGATGTAAATCATCACCACCGCTTCTCTGGGTCCCTCAATAATACATTTTACATCTTTGACAATAATGGTTGTAAAACCCTCACAATCATTTACAAGGGATTTTTATATAGGTTTGCCTAAAACATATATTCAGTGAATAAAACAGAAAATTGATGTGCCTGTATAGTTGATTAATTTCTTTTCCTACTTTCTCCTTCCTCCTCCCACCCCAGTCTTTAGCTACCCAAATAGGAAAAGTATACTAGCTGTTTTTAGTCTCTATTTTTGTGAGTTGCTTTATCTGCTAATCTTCATAGTATGCCAAGATTTTAAAAAATCAAGTCCTTAAGAATGACACTGCAATTTAGGAAAATACAGTTTTCTCTAAGATAATAAATGAAGATTAAAATGAGAAACCCACATGGGACATCAAAAATGCACATCAAAATTTAGAGACAGAAGTCAAACTTTCTTTATATTCAAATAACAAAGATTCTAATATTATTAAAACTAACATTCACCAGAAATATCATCTAACGATACACAAAAGAATAAAATCTAAGACTTTAGCTCTACTTTTAAAAAATGACCTACTTATCCAAAAATAATTTCTAAAATAAACCATATCCATCGATACTTAAGTAAAATGTAAGACATTCTATATTTAAAATACCACTTCAAAAAAATAAAATACCACTTCAAGTTTTCCCAAATTATAAAATTTTTTCTACTAAAAAATATTTCAGCACAAAAGATTCATTAATTATATCCATTACTGTTAAAAATGTATGAGTAATAAAAACCATTTATTTTGTAATAATATTAACTGCCAGGTATTTCAAAACACATGCCCAACTCCAGTTTTCAACAGAATTATTTTCTAAAAGTCTCCACACTTACCCCCATTATCTGTTCTTTTTAAAGCTCCATCTTTATGAGGACACAGTTCACATCTCTATTAAAAAAGAAACAAAGATTTTTCTGATTACTGAAGTAAAATATCTTCCCTGTAAGTTGAAACCAATTAAAAATGTGGCAGCATAATTTTATGCTAGTTGCCACCAAACATATTTCAGAACATTCCTCACAAAATAATGACTTCTTGAGCTGTGATCTTCAACAGATAAGCAGGTAATAAATTCTAAAAAGAAAAGTTTTATATAATGTTTAAATTGTCATTTTTAAGCTTTTAATGTACATTAATAAAAACAAGGAAGATTCTCGCAGCACAGAACTTGGGCAGTTTTTGACATTTGCCTAAATTTCTTTACTTTTTGTCTAGGATCAGCTAGAATTACTGTAAACAGATCTATTTCCTCTTAAAATAGAGCTAGACTTAAGAATTTAGAATTTTTTTTATTTAAATGGGAAGACAAGATCTCTCAAGTGTTGGTCTGCCTTCTGGAATGGAACTGTTCTAATGATTCTAGTTATATTTACACACAATAGTACTTAAAAGTTATTGTGGTTCCTCTCCTGCAACCTCCTTGAAGTAAAACCAGAAATAAACACAGAGCCTATACTACCATTTCTTTTCCCTATTGCAAAGGCAGATATACTTATGAAAATAATGAACAGAGTAAGTTTCAAAGGCTTGTCTTTCTATGAAGAATATGTTCCTGGAGGTCACGAGTATTTTTTATACCTTATATCTTACCTTTGTATTATATCTTAATACAAAGAGATTTTTACAAAATGTAATATAGTAATATAGCACAAAGAAAATTATAAAGGTAAAATAAGAGTAAGAATATGTAAATGAATAATTACATAAGTCCTAAGATCCAGTATTTCTTTTTCTTTTTTTTTTAAGAGACTAGGTCTCGCTATGTTGCCCAGGGTAGTCTCAAACCCATGGGCTCAAGTGGTTTCTAGTCTCTGCCTCCCAAGCAGCTGGGGTTACAGATGCATGTCACCGCACCCAGCAAGATCCACTATTTCTTAAGGATAAGCATCTCTTTTGATTTTCCTATTATCACTTTGATAATAGCTTTCTGAACATTTGATGAAACCTTTAAGTATCTGAGCTTCTCTGGAGTCTTAGCTTAACATTTAACATGCATTTTCATCTCATGCTAAACGCTAAGTAATCTCAGTCCTTTTTCATATATCTATTATCACAAATGTCATCAGGATATGACAGATTTTATCTCCTATTCAAACTGGATCCATGCATGAAATTTTCTATGATACATATGAACTTTAAGCTCTATCCAAAATTTAAGACAGTATTTGTTCTTCCTGTAATAGTTTTCATATCTTTGTGGTGATAATCATATACTGCCCATACAAGTCACCTAAGTGTAATCCTTTTCACAGAATGTCACCCTTCTCCTTGACCTCAATAATTTATCAACATATTTTATCCATTTATCCTTCTAAATACTGATGAGATTACCGGTATTTATGTATTATCAGTATTGACAACCTTTCTCTATCTACACTACCTGTTATCCTACAATCCAACATCATCTTTTATCAGAACCACTTCAGCAACTTCCTGAATCTCTCCATATTCACTCCAAATAACCCCATAATTCAGAGGGAACCTCAAAAATGCAAATCTATAATTTGTCACTACCCCACTAACAATCATTCAGTGATTTCCCTACATGATCAACCCCATACCTACCTTCACAATCTTTTTCTGTTCAATATTTCAGTACGAACTAATAGTGCCTTTTCTTCTTTCAGTTAAGTACATACTACAAAGTCCATTCCACTTTGTAGTCTTTAGATGTGTGGTTTTCAATCTACGTGGAATTCCATTCTGCACCCTGATCCTGTTTCACAACTGAGTAATTCATGTCTCAGGGCTTTGACTAAAGCCATTTCTTCAGAACTTAATTCCTACATTAAGTTAAGTAACATATTATAAGTTACTTCCCTCCTTAGCATTTATTTCAAGCACAACTATTTATGAAATTACATATATTCTCCTGTGACATTTATAAGAAACTTATAATCTATTTCATTACTGCAGCCTTAACATCTATCAAAGTCTCCAGACACAAGAATTCAAAAAATATATGATGAGAGAAGCAAAAACACAAACACACTAGGCTAAAAGCAGACAACAGTTTGGTCTAAACTATACAGCAATATCTCACACAGACAGGTACCATATTAATTTTCTCTTGAAAAAGAAATATTTACAGTAAAGTTGACTACTGAACAGCATGAGTGCCATTCCCCACACAGTGGAAATTCATAGCTAACTTTCAACTACTCAACATCTTTTTTTCCCCCCAACTACTCAAAATCTTAACTAATGACAGTTTACTGCTGACAGGAATACTTGTCAACAACATGGTCAATTAACATATACTTTGTATTTACTCTTCATTAAGTGGCAGTAAATCTTCATACAGATCTTCATCCTGATAGTCTCCATGCTAAGTAGACTTGGGAGGAAATGTGGGGAATGTGGGGGGGGGGTAGAATGGAGAAAAAAGGTATGCTCAACCTCTCTCAAAGTAGCAGAATTAGAAGGGAAGGCAAAATTACAAACCCCCTGTAACTTTACAAAAATACAAAATAAATCACTGTCTGGCCTTTGTTTTTTCAGTTCTCTAAAAATATACACTATCAGTCCCTCCTCAACCATTTGCTTTGACTGCTCAAAGAGGAAAGGGTTGTTTTCATAGAGGTCAAAAGCAGTCTTGAATATCGGAACCCTCTGCCACATAGTCTAAAGTCAGCATATTTTCTGACAGTGCTTCTACCTACCTCTTCTTCCTTATCTACTAGTCGAAGCACTTATATCCATCATCTCTTAATTCCTCTGATGTGTTTCTATGCAGGTATTAGTGGAATGACACAGTTCAAACCCACGCTGTTCGAGACAACTGTATAGCTAAATCTAATACAAAGACTACAACCAGAAACAAATTAGGGTAAGATTAAGCTTTTGTTATTGTTGTTTTTGTTGTTTTAGACTAGTTCTGGCTATACTGCCCAGAGTAATCCCAATCCTGCAAACTCAAGAGATTCCAGGCCTCTTGCCTCCCAGCACTTGGATTACAGGTGTGCGCCACCATGCCTGGCGGATAAAGTAATTGTTTATCAAGTGGAAAGGAGTGTCGCCTGGAAGGGAGGTCTCGGTCAGGTAGCATCCTCTCTTCTGGAAGGCACAGGAATGTGTAGACCAGCTGCACACCACCAAGGTAGCTGGATCAGCCCGGAGGCCTCCATGCAGCCCAGAGCTCCACCCCTTCTGCCTGGGTTTGGGTGGGAGGGGCCACACCCCTTCCATGTCCTGTGCCTGGAAGGGAGGCCTCGGTCAGGTCGCATCCTCTCATCCAGAGGGCACAAGGGCATGGAGGTCATCTGCACACCACAGTGGGTAGCCGGGTCAGCCCGGAAGCCTCCAAGCGGCCCAGGGCTCCCACCCTTCCACCCCTAGCCAGCGGGGAGCAAAGGCGGATAAGACCCGGTAAGCCCAAGTCTTGAGAGCCCAGGACAGGGGGGACAGATGGGGTTCTAGCTTCATCCACCAGCGAATGGTTGTTGCACAGGGCAGCCATGTGCAGCCCAGATCAGCAGAGGCATTTGCCTCCAGGCCCCAGCCCAAGGGGGGATTGAGATGGCACTTGCATAGGAATCTGGGCCCCCTTCCCCACACAGGGAGGTACCAGCATGCAGGTGGGTGTGGGGGTTGGGAGATGACATGGGGGGGTTATGGTGGGCGAGGTGTGCCCCCCTCCATTTCATCACTCTCCAGCTAATCTTCAGGAGGAACAAGAACATAGATAACACAAACCCCATCATGAAACGGGTGAGGGATCAGCCTGAGCTGGACACAGCAGATGGACAATCAAAAAACCGATCCAGGTGAGACAGGAGAGACATCTATAGAAACAGGATATCAATGAAGCACACCTATGCACTCACCAGGTCTGGAAGACCCAAGACCTCATATCGGAGATGCCTTCTGGGAGAGCAAGGTGCTCCTCTCCACTTTACAGGAGAGGAAAGGAAAGCCAAAGACAGGGAGCATCGGCCCCACAGCAAAGCTGCAAACAGAGGCAGAGGAAATCATCTACAATGGCCAATCACAGATGCCTGTGTCCACAGAGAAACTTCTTCACTGACAATGGTAGGGAGTGAGACCCCCTAAATCTGATGCCAGAACTATAAGGTAAAGCAGCAAAACAACAGAGATGGGGTTGGAGAAGACAGCCTCCAAACAAAAAAGCATGTGCAGACCACAAGTAGAAATAGACTTGCCTGCCCAGCGCAAACTTAAGGCTGAAAACCTATTATCAAGGCTTGCCTGGTTCCAAGAACATAGTCCTTCATCCAATGAAGAACACTACCACAGGGAAAAAAGAGACTAAAGGACTTAACAGACTAGCAAACAACAAAGAGTGGGGTGTGAGAGAATGGAGGGGGCACCTGAGGGAGTGAGGTGGGGGAGGTATCCCAAAAACCAGTTGCTGAGGTTGTGATTTAAAGAATAAAAATACAAATAAATAAATAAAAAGGCCAGGCACGGTGGAACATGCCTGTAAGCACATGCCTGTGGCAGAGTATGGGGATCGCGTTTCGAGTCCCGCCCAGGGCAACACAGCGAGACCTAGTCCCAAAAAAATAGCTGGACGTGGTGGCGCGTGCCTGTAACCCCAGCTACCTGGGAAGCTGCGGCTGGGGACTGCTTGAGTTCATGGTACCAGCAACATGACCCTGAGGTTCCACGGGCAAAAATAGCGAGACGGCTAGGCACAGTGGCACGTGCCTGTCAGCAGAAGCCTAGGAAACTGCAGTGGGAATCAGGGATCGCGGTTCAAGTCACACTCAGGCAACATAGGGAAACCTAGATCCAAAAAAATACCTGGGCATAGTAGCGTGCGCCTGTATCCCAGCTACCTGGGAAGCTGAGGCTGGGGATTGCTTGAGTCCATGGTATCCCAAGCAACATGAGCCTGCGGTTCCACAGGCAAAAATAGTGAGACCTAGTCTCAAAAATAAAATAATAACAAGGTCGGGCACGGTGGCTCGTGCCTGTAAGCTTCAGCCTATGAAGCGGCCAGGGCTAGGGATCGCGGTTTGAGTTCCGTCTGGGACCCATAGCGAGACCTAGTTCCAAAAAACTACTGGGTGTGGTGGCGCATGACTGTAATCCCAGCTACCTGGGAAGCTGAGGCTGGGGACTGCTTGAGTCTGTGGTACCCCGGGCAACATGAGCCTGCAGTTCCACGGGTAAAATAGCGAGACCTAGTCTCAAAAAAATAAAAAAATAATAAAATAATAATTATTGTTGACGGCTGCAAGGTACAGAAAGAGACTAGGAGAGAGATGGCTTAGCTGGAGGCTAAGGGTTGATATGGAAATAATGAACTAAATGACAATTTATTAACAAAAGAAAGGGGTATTTATAGAGACACATGGCAAGGGTGTGGTGAATTCCAAAGGCAGGCAAACTTGCCAGGGACGGTGGCTCGTGCCTGTTAGCTTCAGCCTATGAAGTGGCTAGAGCTAAGGATCACGGTTCGAGTCTTGCCTGGGGCCCAAAGGGAGACCTAGTTCCAAAAAAATAGCTGGGCATGGAGCGCACCTCTGTAATCCTAGCTACCTGGGAAGCTGAGGCTGGGGGTTGCTTGAGCCTGTGGTACCCCGGACACCGAGAGCCTAGGGTTCCACGGGCAAAAATAGCGAGACCTAGTCTAAAAAAAAAAAAAAAAAAAGGCAAACTTAAGACAATTAAACTGGTCAACATATTAACGTATTAGTTTTTGAGGAGTAATTGGGGGCAAGGGGATTGCTCACAGGTGGTCACTATCTCTGGGGTTTTATGGGTTTTTTTTTTTTGAGAATAGGTCTCCCTATTTTTGCCTGTGGAACCACGTTGCCAGGGTACCAAAGACTCGAGCAATCCCCAGCCTCAGCTTTCCAGGTAGCTGGGATTACAGGCACGCACCACCATGCCCAGCTATTTTTTTTTTAACTAGGTCTCGCTACATGCTTCCGGCGGGACACAAACCACAATCCCTGGCCCCAGTCACAGCTTCCTAGGCTGCCACTTACAGGCATGCGCCACCATGCCCAGCTTAAATTTTTTTATAATCAAATTATTTATTTATATATAAATTTCACATCTTTGTAATCCCCAGGATTCACCCCCTCCACCCTTCCTGACCGTTCCCACTCTGTCGATGCCCCCCCCCCACCAGTTGTGTACTTCAATTCGGTTGTTAGCTTGTTTTGACTTTCCTTCATAGTTTGTTGTTTATCTTTCCCATGTCCCATATAATAGTGAAACCATTTGGTGTCTTTTTCTTTTTGACTTGTTTCTGCTAATACGATTTCTTCTAGGTGCATCCATGTTTTCATAAATTCACCTAATTTGTCATTTTTAATTGATAAGTAATATTCCATTGTGTATATGTACCACATATTTTTCATCCAGTCATCTGTCTTGGAACATTCAGGTTGTTTCCATATCCTTGTAATTATAAATAGTGCTGCAATAAACATCCAGGCATAGGTGTCCCTGTTTACTCACATTGAGGTCTCCTTTGGGTAGATTCCCAGAAGAGTGACTGCTGGGTCAAATGGTAGTTCCATTTTCATTAGTTTGAGGGTCCTCCACATCGCTTTCCATAGTGGCTGGACCAGTTTACATTCCCACCAGCAGTGTAAGAGTGTTCCTTTCTCTCCACATCCACACCAGCACTTCTTGTTGCCTGTTTTTTTGATGTGGGCCATTCTCACTGGTGTAAGATGGTATCTCATTGTGGTTTTGATTTGCATTTCCCCCATTACTAGTGACATTGAGCAATTTTTCATGTGCCTGTTGGCCATAGATATTAAATAAACTTTTGATGGTACAATAATTCATTTATTTTGTAGGGAAATCTAACATCTGTGATTTAGTGATATGATTCAAAAAAAGCATTACTGGAGAGGCAAGGGATATATAATAGAAACTATTAATTACTGAGTATTAGATATATTTAACATACACTTTAATTTTGAGACATGAAAAACATATGTATGAAAATATTTTACATTTGTTTATAAGTATAAAAAAAAGTTTATTTAACAGTTAGGCTGTATAGCCTTAAGGGAACTAATGCCATATTCACTGATTTTTTTTTTTTTTTTTTTTTTTTTTGAGACTAGGTCTCGCTATTTTTGCCTGTGGAACCTCAGGTTCTCGTTGCCCGGGGTACCACAGACTCAAGCAATCCCCAACCTCAGCTTCCCAGGTAGCTGGGATTACAGGCGTGCACCACCACGCCCAGCTACTTTTTTTTTTTTGGAACTAGGTCTCACTACGGGCCCCAGGCGGGACTCGAACCGCGACCCCTAGCCCCGGCCGCTTCATAGGCTGAAGCTTACAAGCACGAGACACCTTGCCCGGCCTTATTCACTAAGATTTTAACTGAGTTAAAAAATGCAAAGACTTCTAAAAGAAAATACATTAAAAAAATTAACAGGAGCAAGGTGAGTAAGTAAGACTGAATACCCTTAATTTTCTTTTTTTTTAAAAAGACATGATTCAGCATCGTGATAAAAACATTCCATCGTGCTTTTCTATTTCAGAAATCTGCGTAACCTGTAAATTCCCTGTCACTTTCCCCAGTTCTACTCTTCAGTTCAGCTGTCTTCCCTGCTAGTTATTTAAAACCTGACTGAGGCAAGTTTTTTTTGACTATCATCACTACCACAGCCACTACTATTGCTGTAGTGACCACAACCACCCCATTTTCATATTTTGGCAAATAATTGGCCTTCTCCACACACAGGGGTCGGCACTTTTGCCACCAAAACGTACTCTTTCCTCATGGGTCCAACATTTCAAGATGGTTGTTGTAACTGCCAAAATCATTGTAGTTTTGTCTCCTCTCTAAAACTGCTTCCACTATCCCTACCAATGCCATGTTCACCTCCTTTTTGTTATAGATGTTAAAGCTACCACAACCACTGTCCTGGTTTCTATAACCCTATCCCATCATTTCCATATCCTCCAGTTCTCCAGAGTAACCAGGGTTATCACCTCCATAACCATGATCACCACCAAATTCACTGCAGTAACCCAGCTACCACCACATATACCACCACCAGCTAAGTTAGCTCAACCACTGAAGTTACCTCCACAACCAGTTATCTTTCCCATCAAAACCACCATCACAACCACTACCAAAGTTTCCAGGTGGCCACCTCTTGTTTAAATGTTGATTTTCTTACTTCACAGTTGTGTTCACTCACAGTATGGAATTTTTGAATGATAATCTTGTCCAGTGAATCATAGTTATCAAAAGTTACAAAAGCAAAGTCTGTCTTCTTGCCACTATCTCAATCAACCATGATTTAAAATTGCTTCAATTGTCCCATATTTCTTAAAATATTATCTTGGGAGATGTTCTTCAACAGGAAAATTCCTTTTCCCAGTCAAGTGGACACCAGGTCTTTTTTTTTTTTTGAGACTAGGTCTTGCTATTTTTGCCCGTGGAACCGCAGACTCTCGTTGCCCAGAGTACCAGACTGTAGCAATCTCCAGCCTCAGCTTCCCAGGTAGCTGGGATTACAGGCGCACACCACCACGCCCAGCTATTTTTTGGAACTAGGTCTCGCTACTGGCCCCAGGTGGCACTCAAACCGCAATCCCTAGCCCTGGCCGTTTCATAGGCTGAAGCTTACAGGCACGAGCCACCGTGCCTGGCTGGACACCAGGTCCTTAAGAATCTTCTTTTAACATAGCCCTGTTTGGTTCTGTAAGTCTTTCTATAAACCTTGTTTGGCTACTTCCACCTCTCTCCATGGTGGCACACCCTATGAATCACATGGTGCTTGGACCTCTCATTACCATAGTCTATGTGTTTCCCCCATTACTCAAAATGGCTTCTCAGACTCTTCATGGTAGTTTCAAAGTTTAAACCTCCAATATAAGAGCTTTAGCAGCTCTTTAGCTCTTTGGGAGACTGATTTAGAAATGACAGTAGTGGAAGGGGACATGTTTACTCAGTGGCCCCACAGCAGATAGAATTTATTCCTTCATTTCAAAATATTTCAGTTCTTTTACTATTTAAAATTGCACAGATACAACACTGCATGGTAACTGAAATATGACTGTGTCTTCCCACCAAAAATAAAAATACATATATAAAGAGCCGGACACAGTGGCTCTTGCCTGTAAGCTTCAGCCTATGAAGCAGCTGGGGCTAGGAATCATGATTCGAGTCCTGCCTGGGGTCTGTAGCGAGACCTAGTCCCAAAAAAATAGCGGGGCATGGTGGTGCGCACCTGTAATCCCAGCTATCTGGGAAGCTGAGGCTGGGGATGGCTTGAGTCTGTGGTACTCCGGGTAACGTAAGCCTGTGGTTCCACGGGCAAAAAATAGTGAGACCTAGTCTCAAAAAAATATATATATATGTGTGTGTGTGTGTGTGTGTGTGTGTGTGTGTGTGTGTATATATGATAAAAATAGAAATAGAAAAATATAGGAGCCATAAGGGGAAAAAAATTATTTCCAGAAGAGGGAAAGGTTAAGTTATGGCTCAAAGTCTATACCCTAAGCTCAATAAGAAAGTATCACACATGAAGAACCCTGGACAATACAGGTCCAGATCCTACAATATAAGTCAACCCAAACTAAAAAGTTCTATGTGTAGGCTGCAGCTACACATGTTACTGGTAGAATTCCACAAGGTCATTTTAGTGAGTGAGAGGTACTGCTGAAAGGCACAAGTAAACCCTCTGAAAGGGAACAAAGACTAAAAGGAGAGCACAAAAAAGTACATGTTAAAGATATTACCATATATTACTAAGGAATACTGGCCCAAACACGTAGAAGTTAAACAAAGTGGTCCTATCTTTTCTAAATCAAACAGGATAGTAAGAAAGCATGCAAATATTTTTTTCTTTATAATGTATGATCAATTTCCAATTTTTTTTCTGCTTTATATTAGATATTTTTACCAAAGGCTTGAGCCTTTAGGAAGGATGTGGATACATAACAACTATTCAGCTATATCTAGATTGGGATCACCACTGTAGTACAAAAAGCAACAAGATAATAAACTAAAAACATTATAGGCTAATAAGAAAAACAAATTCAAGTTTTAAGTTAACTCTAACTCAAAATATAATATGTAGTTATGGCAAAATCAAAGTATCTGAACATAACAGCATGATCATGTATACTTTTTATGAAGCAAAGGATAAAAATGAATCCAAATTATCTATCTTTTCATGTCTTTTGTCTAGAAAGAAGTATGACTACAGCTGGGCACAGTGGAGCGTGCCTGTAAGCGACAGCTTATGGATTAGCAGAAGGGTCTGGGGATCGCAGTTCGAGTCCCACCTGGGGCAACACAGTGAGACCTAGTCCCAAAAAATAGCTGGGCGTGGTGGCGTGCACCTGTAATCCTAGCTACCTGAGAAGCTGAGGCTGGGGATTCCTTGAGTCCGTGGTACTCCAAGGCAACGTGAGCCTGTGGTTCCACGGGCAAAAATAGCGAAACCCAGTCTCCAAAAAAAAAAAAAAAAAAGTATGACAACAACAGTAGAAATAAGGTAACCCTATTACCCAGGCTGTGTTCTCCCAACTAACATTTCCCAAAAGACTCCTGGGTGAGGTAGATGATTCCAGGTGTAGTCAAGCAGGTCTACAATATTTTTTTTACATCAGATAGTAGCAGAGCTATATAAATACACGTAGAACAGAAACACAGACAATAGCATAGCAGCACACTAAAAGACAACGTTGACGTCCCATGCCACTGGGTTCTTAGGGTTGCGGGGGTCTCAGGATCTAGGGGTCTCGGGCTGGGGTACCTGGCCTCTTCCCTTATTTGGCAGGGGGATGGAGGCTAGGCAGAACCCTAGGGGTCTTCTAGGCCTGGCTCTGATCAAAGGTGGGCCAGGAGCAGGGGCTGAGACCCCCTAAAAAAGGTCTGGCCTTCTGGGGAGCCCCCCAGCAGGGGATAGGGTAATTCCTGCCCTACCAGGCCCTCAGGATATCGGGGTTTAGTTGCCTCAGGGCTAAAGACCCTGGCCTCCACCCTTTCAGTGTCCAGGGGTAGGAGCGGGGCACTCAACGGGCGTGAGCTGGGATAGTAGACTCTGCCTTCAGGGTTCTAACCCAGTAAGTCTTGTCGGCCAGAGGTGAGATCTGAAGTCCTTTTCGAACCTGCAAGCCCGTGGAGAGAAGTTACAGCTCACTCCCACCAAGGCCCAGGCTGCTAGTGAGGGTGGGGGGAGGAAGCAAGGGTGAGTCCTATATGATAGCGGGACCTCAGGGTCTCAGGGACTCCTGGTCCAGGGATCTCAGGCTGCGGAAGCCAGCCTCTGCATCCATGTAGGCAGGGGGTAGGGGCTGAGCACTTCTGCTGGGGGGGAGAAATTGGGGGTTCCCCTCAGGTTTACTCCAACCTCAATAGACATGCACCAGGAATGAGAAATCCAGACTCTTCAACTGCAGCTATAATGCAAAGGAAAGAAAGTACCAACGGCCCTGGATACACTCATCACCTGGGTGGGACAAGCACTATGTTGCCAACCACTGAGACAGGAAGGTGACACCAGCAACCAAGGTGATCTGTCAGAGATTTCTACCTGCATCATCTCTAGCACTGGGGAATGAAACCCCAGGCCCACAGTAACATGCAACATGAAAAGAGGCTCCCTCCTTTGCCAATCAATGGAGGAAGAAAGCCACCATGAGTGACTGGCCCCATGGCAGAACTGCTAACAAGAGAAAGGAGAGGAGCTCGACCAACCACCTAGGTAAGTCTGCTCCAGCAGCAAACACCTCACCATCATCGGCAGGAGTTGCATTCCTAAAACGAGATATCAGAACTGTATGGCACAGAACCAGCAACAAGTGACAGAAAGGATCCTGGAGAAGCCACCACACATCTGCCTGACAGCAAGTTCCCAACGTGCTCGGCCTGACTATCTGCCTCAGCTACTCCTGGAGATCCAGGCAGCGTCATCTGTTGCTGTCCAGGAGTGCAAATTCACACCCAGGAAAAAGGGACATAGCTCTAGAAAAATGAAAGACCAACAAGGCAAACACAGACCAACAGCCTGCAGTGAGAGGAGCTGGAGTGACCAAAGGGTGGAAGAGAGGAAGGGGGGGGCAGAGTGGGTAATAAAGGTTCAATACAACCATGAAAACATGAGCAATATTGTATAATAATTACAAAGTAAAAAATATCTAAAAGACAACGCTGGTCATATCAAAAGAATTTATAGGTTAAGTCAATAAAGATAATAATTACAATGAACTGATATAAATCCATGACTAAGTGAATTTCCACCAAAGTAAGCTTATAACAAACTCTTACACAGATAAACAGTCAGATACTGGTTTCCTACCAGAAATAAAACATTGTAAAAGACCAACACAAGAAGAGTTTCACATTTTTCCTGACTTTAAACGTGAACATGGGCCGGGCACAGTGGCTTGTGCCTGTAAGCTTCAGCCTATGAAGCGGCCGGGGCTAGGGATCCCGGTTCAAGTCCTGCCTGGGGCCTGCAGCGAGACCTAGTTCCAAAAAAATAGCTGGGCATGGTGGCGCATGCCTGTAATCCCAGCTACCTGGGAAGCTAAGGTTGGGGATTGCTTGAGTCTGTGGTACCCCGGGCAACGAGAGCCTGCGGTTCCACGGGCAAAAATAGCAAGACCTAGTCTCAAAAAATAAATAAAGAAAGAAAAATAAAAAATAAAAAAATAAATGTGAATACAAGCCATACTCAGCAGACTATGTCTCCTGAAACTTAATAATATCTTAAGAATCAGAAGATAAAGTTCAGAACAACCAGGAAGTGAGGTCTGCATCCAAAGGAGGACAACTGGGGGAGTGAACCTCCATATCTTTAAGTATAGAATCTGCCCCAGTATCTCACTGACTGTGAATCATCCATAGACACAACAGGTTAAAGCCCAGTTGAAGAAAAAAAAAAGAAAAAAATGAAACAAAATTTAGGGAACTGTTCAAAATATAATGGGCAGTTTAAGTCCAAATGAATCAACTGATTTTTTTAAAAAGTCAGTTTCTTTAGCCAGGCATGGTGGCACATGCCTGTAAGCAGCAGCCTAGGAAGCCATGGCAGGGAACACGGATCATGGTTTGAGTCCTGCTCCAGGCAACGTAGCAAGACCTAGTTCTAAAAAAAGAGCTGGGCATGGTGGCATGTGCCTATAATCCCAGCTACCTGAGAAGCTGAGGCTGGGGATTGCTTGAGTCCATGGTACCCCGGGCAACGTGAGCCTGAGGTTCCACAGGCAAAAACAGTGAGACCTCGTCTGAAAATAAATAAATAAATAAATGTGAAAAAATTCACCTGCAGAGACTTTACAGACTCGAGATGACAAAAGGAGTCAGTGAGTGAAAAGCTCCATTAGTACATAGGATCTGAGGTTAAAAAAAAATAGAGGATAACAATGGACAGGGCTTCAGGATCGATTGACAGCATAAAGTCTAACATGTATAACCAAATGCTTGAAAAATGAGGACAGAGAAAATGGATGGATGGATGGATGGATGGATGGATGGATGGATGGATGGATGGATGGATGGATGGATGGATGGATGGATGGATGGATGGATGGATGGATGGATGGAGTACATGGATGGATGAATGAATGAAGCAGGAAAAAAATGTTAAGAATTAGTAGAGGAAATTTATTCAATTTGAAGATGTGCAAATTTACGGATTTAAGAAGCTTAGTGAGCCCTAAGAGGCCAAAATACTTGTTGAAAAGCAAAAAAAAGGAAAGAATCTCAAGAGCTGTCGAGAGAAAATACACATAAAATACAGGGAAATAATGATTAGATAAATGGCTGGTTTCTTGTCACAATGATAGAAAACAAAAAAGAAAAGTATTTTCAAGTTCTTTAAAAATCATCAACTAGGGAAGGTGGTGGGTGAGTGACCCCCGGGGAATACAAAGATGTGAAGTATATATAGAAATAAAATATTTAGGAGCTGGGCGTGGTGGTACGCGCCTGTAATCCCAGCTACCTGGGAAGCTGAGGTTGGGGGTTGCTTGAGTCTGTGGTCCCACGGGCAAAAATAGTAAGACCTGGTCTCAAAAAAAAAAAAAAAGAAAGAAAGAAAAGATTTAATAACAGAAAAAGAAAATTGCAAACACAAATAATACAAAAATATGTATAAATTCAAATATGAAGAAATAAAAACCATCAACTCAGAATTCTATATCCAACTGATATATCCTTCAAAAATGAGATGAGATGAGATGAGATGATCCAACTGTGAGATGAGATGATCCAACTGATATATCCTTCAAAAATGAGATGAAATATTTTTTTTTCAGATAAAAGAGAACAAACACAATTCATCACCATCACACAGGTACAACAACAAAGACTAAAAAAAAGTTTCTTGAAAATGAAGAGAAACGGCATTCCATAAAAATGCAAATATTCAGGAAACAAAAAGGATAACCATCAATGGTAAATAACTGTGAGAAATGTAAGACTTTAAGAAACAATTGTACAGTAAAGAATAGACCTGAACTTTTAGAGAACTTAAAGTAACATTGATATTTAATAAAACACACCTGAAAATTGTATGGTACAATGCAATGTTACTTCAATTAAATAAAAGATTTTTGAGATTGTAAGTTCTTTAAAATACATAGTTATTTAAAAATAATGTTTTTTCTGGGGTTTAAAACATATGTAGATCTGATACACTGACAGTAGCATAATAGACAGTGGACAGAGAAGTAAAAAATCTCTAGCTCCATGAGTTCTATAAAAGAAGTGATACAATATTAACTACAAGTGACTATATATACTATACAGATTATACCAAGGTAAAGACATAAATCAAACTTATTAGAGGAATATTAAGAAACTAATGCAAAAGAAACAGTTTAATAAAACTGATGTATTAAAAAATGCAGGCCGGTCATGGTGGCGCAGCATGCCTGTAAGCGGCAGTCTAGGAAGCCGCAGCCGGAGCAGTTCGAGTCCCGCTTGGGGCAACATAGGGAGACCTAGCTCCAAAAAAATAGCTGGGCGTGGTGGTATGTGCCTGTATTCCCAGTTACCTGAGAAGCTGGAGTTGGGGATCGCTTGAGTCTGTAGTACCCCAGGCAACGTGAGCCTGCAGTTCCACAGGCAAAAATAGCGAGACCTAGTCTCAAAAAAAAGCAGTTCTTTTTGTTTTTTTGTTTTTTGGTTTTTTTTTTTTTGAGACTAGGTCTCGCTATTTTGCCTGTGGAACCACAGGCTCTCGTTGCCCGGGGAACCACAGACTCAAGCAATCCCCAGCCTCAGCTTCCCAGGTAGCTGGGATTACAGGCACGCACCACCATGCCCAGCTATTTTTTTGGAACTAGGTCTCACTATGGGCCCCAGGCGGGACTCGAACCGTGATCCCTAGCCCCAGGCGCTTCATAGGCTGAAGCTTACAGGCACGAGCCACCGTGCCCGGCCAAAAAGCAGTTCTTACCTATAGCAAAAGAGTAAACTAACTAGGTCCTTTATTCATACCATATAGCAATGATTTAAATGGAAAATTAAATGAAAAATTTTTTAGAACAGTAAATGCTCATGATTTCAGGTTGTAGAATAGTTTCTTAGACAAAAAAACAAAATCAGAGACAATAGGAAAAAGTTACCAAACTTAAAATCCTTTGTTCTGTAAATGACACTATCAAATTAAAAGAAAACCCATAAAAAAGAAGTATCTGCAAGTCATATAGCTGAACTAGAACAACTCATCGCTTCTCGGCCTTTTGGCTAAGATCAAGTGCAGAACTCAACTCAATAAAAAGGTATATAATAAAATTTGTAGACAAAGAATTTTAATAAACAGTTCCACAGAGGGAACATATAAATGGCCAACATAAACACTTGAAGACCTATCTAACATCCCAGTCATTAAGGAAATACAAACCAAAACACAAGAGATACTGCTTAATACCCAATATTATGGCTAAGTCAAAAAGATAAACAACAAAATTATCCATTATCCTGTTAGCAAGGACATGGAGAAATTAGAACCTTCATATCACTGCTGGAAATATAAAGCAATATGGTGGCTTTGGTAGTTCAACGAATTTTTAAACAGAAGAGTTAGCACAGAGCTCAAAAATCCCACTCAAAAGAATACTCCTATACAAAAGCAAAACAAGAAGCCCAAACATAAAATGGGGTGAAGAACTAAAAAAGAAACTTCTCCAAAGAGGAAATACAAATGGCCAACAGGCACATGAAGGATTGCTCAACATCACTAGCAATAAGGGGAATGTAAATCAAAACCACAATGAGATACCACCTTACACCAGTAAGAATGGCCCACATCCATAAAACAGGCAACAAGAGCTGGCGAGGATGTGGAGAGAAGGGGACACTCTTACACTGGTGGTGGGAATGTAAACTGGTCCAACTTCTATGCAAAGCTGTATGGAAGGCCCTCAAATTAATGAAAATGGAACTACCATTTGACCCAGCAATTGCTCTCCTGGGATTTACCCAAAGGTGACTTCAATGTGGGTACAAAGGGACACCTGTACTCAGATGTTTATTGCAACATTATTTATAATTGCAAGGGGACATGGAAGCAACTGAAATGTCCCAAAACAGATGACTGGATGAAAAAGATGTGGTATATATACACAATGGAATATTACTCATCAATTAAAAATGACAAATTGATGATTTTATGGAAACATGGACTTAGAAGAATTCATATTAGCAGAAACAAGTCAAAAAGAAAAAAAATAGAAACCAAATGGTTTCACTCCTATATGGGACACGGGAAAGATAAACAAAAATCCATGAAGAAAAGTCAAAACAAGCCAACAACCAAATTGAAGTACACAACGGGGGGATGGGACAGGGTGAGAACAGTCAGGGAGGGGGAGGTGAATACCAGAGATCACAGAGATGTGAAATTTATATATAAATAAATTATTTTTAAAAAAAGACTATTCCTACAAATAAAAAAGTGTTGACAAATGTTTGTAAGTCAGTGTTGGTGGTATAGTGGTGAGCATAGCTGCCTTCCAAATGTTCTTAAGCCAAAACGCAGATACAATCTGAAACTCGATCAACTAATGAATGAGTGAATAAAATGTGGCACATATCTATATTGATACCTATACTACAGAATATTCAACAGTAAAATGGAACAAAATTCTAATATATTCTACAACATAAATGAAACAAAAATTATTTTAGCAGCCGGGCATGGTGGTACATGCTTGTAAGCAGCAGCCTAGGAAGCTGTGGACGAGGCTAGGGATTGCGATTCAAGTTACTCCAGGGCACATGGCAAGAACTAGTCTCAAAAAAATATAGCTAGGCATGGTGGCGTGCACCTGTAATCCCAGCTACCTGGGAAGCTGAGGCTGTGGACTGCTTGAGTCTGTGGTACCCGGGGCAATGTGAGTCTGCGGTTCCACGGGCAAAACTAGCGAGACCTAGTCTCAAAAAAAAGAATTATTTTAGCAGAAAAAAGCCACTCACAAAATAAAACATATTATGGAATTCCACCTTAATGAACTGAAATGTCAGGAATAAAGACAGAAAGTAAATTCATGGTTGCCAGGACTCGTACAGTTTGGGATGAAACAAATCAGAAGAAAAAACGGCAGACTTAAATTCAATCATATAAATACATTAAATGTTGAGATTAAATAATAGCGTCATCAGGGATATAAATGTAAAACTCAACAAGAGCACTTATAAGAAACTTTTTTTTTTTTTTGAGACTAGGACTTGCTATTTTAGCAAGATAGAGACTAGGCTCTCTATTTCACGAGAGCCGTGAAACCACAGGCTCTCGTTGCCCAGGGTACCACAGACTCAAGCAATCCCCAGCCTCAGCTTCCCAGGTAGCTGGGATTACAGGCACATGCCACCACACCCAGCTATATTTTTTGGAACTAGGTCTCGCTACGGGCCCCAGGCGGGACTCAAACCGCGATCCCTAGCCCCGGCCGCTTCATAGGCTGAAGCTTACAGGCACGAGCCACTGTGCCCGGCCTTATAAGAAACATTTTAAATAGATCTAACAAATAGGTTAGAAGTAAACAGACGAAAAAGACACATACCATACAAATCAGAAGCATATGATAGTGAGTGGCAAGTATCTAATACCACAGATTAAAGAGCTTCAAAGCCAAGAAAACTAGTAAAGATATGGGAGTAGCTGCATCTGGTGATGTGCGCCTATAATCCCAGTTACCTGGGAGGCTGAGGCTAGGAATCACTTGAATCCGTGGGTTCAAGACTACCCCGGGCAACATAGTGAGACCCAGTATCTAAAATAAAAACCCGGGTGTGGTGGCCCGCGCCAGTAATTCCAGCTACCTGGGCTACCAATCACTTCAAGTCTGCAGGTTCAGGACTACCCCAGGTAACAGCGAAACCTAGTCTCTAAAAGAAAAAAAAAGGATATGGGGGTAAAGACAAAGTACATTTCATAATAATGTGTAAAATAGGGCTGGGCATGGTGGCACATGCCTGTAAGCGGCAGCCTAGGAAGCCATGGCAAGGACTGGGGATCATGGTTCAAGACCCACCTGGGGCAACAGTGAGACCTAGTTCCAAAAAATAGCTGGGCATGCTGACACATGCCTGTAATCCCAGCTACCTGGGAAGCTGAGGCTGGGGACTGCTTGAGTCTGTGATACCCCGGGCAACGTGAGCCTGCGGTTCCACGGGCAAAAACAGCAAGAACTAGTCTCAAAAAAAAAAAAAAAAAAAGCAAAAAAGTCACAAATAAAAGGAGAAACATACAATTCAACATAGTATGACATTTTAAATTTCTCTTTTTTTTTTTGACATTTTAATATTTCTGTCTTGGTAACTGGCAAAGCTAAACTATGCCCACAAAAAAAATCAATGATATGAATAGTGACAGTAGTGCTATAAACTACTACATACATTCTTTTCAGATGAACATAGTAATAGCACATTCACCATAAAAGACCATACACTGAACCACAAAAAAGACAACAAATATAAAAGGACTGAAATCATACAGAAGGCTCTAGCCTGACTACAATAGGAAAAAAGATTTAACAATCTAAGATACCATCTCAAAGAGCCTATAAAGTCACAAGATAAACTCAAAGGAAATATAAAGATAAGAAAAGGAAAAAATGAAAGTGTCAAGAAACAGTTGAGAAAAATTAAAGTCAAAGCTGATCCTCTGAAAAGACAAAACAAGTTGATAAACTTCTAGCTAAACTGATCAAACACAAATTACTACTATCAGGAACAAAGGAAGAACTACTACTCCAGAATCACAGATACTGAAAGGACAAAAGATAATTATTGATAACTTTATGCTAAGCAGTTAAACAACTTACATGAAATGAAAAAATTCCTTGAAACATGCATGTGTCAGAATTGACCAGATGAAATAGAAAATTTAAAGAAATGTTTAAGTTGAATTCATTATCAAAATTGTTACAAAATCATGCAAATCTGAAAATCTAGGCTCAGATTTTTTCACTAAAAATTCTTGAAGCACCAAGAAGGAAGTATTATCATGTTCCTACAAAGATGTCTAGGGAAAAAAGAACATTTCTGAAATCATTTTCTAAGTTCAGTATAAGTAATGTCAATGAAACTATAAAAGAAAATTATAGAATAACATCCCTCAAGTATGTGAAAACAAAAAAAATTAAATTGTCAGCAATTTAAATCTACCATTATATTTAAAATATAATACAAAGACCAAGTGATGCTTAATCCCTAGACTATAAAGTCAGTATATTTGAAAATAAACTAATGATAATCACCACATTTATTTTATATCTATCCATTCATTCATTCATTCATTTTTGAAACTCGCTATTTTTGCCCCTGGAACCACAGGTTCACATTGTCCGGGGTACCATGGACTCAAGCAATTCCCAGTCTCAGCTTCCCAGGTAGCTGGGATTACAGGCATGCGCCACCACACCTAGCTTTTTGGGGGGCAATAGGTCTCACTATGTTGCCCCGAGTGGGTTTCAAACCACGATCCCCAGTACCAACCACGACTCCATAAGCTGTCGCTTACAGGCAAACACCACCATGCCTGGCTAATCACCACATTTTCTAAAGAATCACACAATCAGGCCAGGGATGGTGGCTCATGCCTGTAAGCTTCAGCCTATGCAGCAGCCGGGGCTAGGGATCACAGTTCAAGTCCCGCCTGGGGCCCGTAGCGAGACCTAGTTCCAAAAAAAAAAAAAAAACAGCTGGGCTTGGTGGCGTGCGCCTGTAATCCCAGCTACCTGGGAAGCTGAGGCTAGAAATTGCTACCCTGGGCAACGAGAGCCTGCAGTTCCATGGGCAAAAATATTGAGACCTAGTCTCAAAAAAAAAAAAAAAAAATCATGCAATCATCTCAAAAGATGCAGAAAAAGCATTTGACAAGTTTTATTCATTTTATAAACTATCAAAAACTAGGGATAGAAGAGACCTTAGTCAACCTATATATTAATCATGGTTTTTACCATATTTATATTATTTTACCATATTTATATTAATCATGGTTTTTACCATATTTCTGATGCCTTCGGAGTCATACTAATGCCTAGGGCTAGTTAATTCCTGGAGAGAGAAAACAATTTTCCAGGCAGCTTGTCTTTCGTATGCAAATGAAATAACCCAGAGCCCAAACCCCCAACAATCTCTATTTAACACTATGGATCACTATATTCCCCTGACCTAATTAATTACCCCAAGGTAAGGTCCCAGAAATTTAGGGATAGTCTGGTGTCCCAGAGTCCTTGAAATTAATCAAAGGAGACAATCCCAAACTTGCTTGTCTATTCCTTCCCAGGGAAGTGAAATAAAAATTTTGTCAGGATTTTCTCTTTCCCTCTGCCTCCTAAAACCCCCTGGAGCTTCCTCATCTGGCCTTTAATGTCCAGAGGGACCATTTCTCCTGGGATCTGTGAATATAACAAACTGTTTTTTTTTTGTTTTTTTTGTTTTTGAGACTAGGTCTCACTATTTTTGCCCAAGGAACTGCAGGCTCACGTTGCTCAGGTACCATGGACTCAAGCAATCCCCAGCCTCAGCTTCCTAGGTAGCTGGCCACTATGCCCACTATATTTTTGGGATAGTGTCTTCCTATGTTGCCCCGGGTGGGTCTTGAACCACAATCCCCAGTCTCAGCCATGACTCTATATGCTATCACTTACAGGCACGCACCACTGTGCCCAACTCTAGAAACTGTATTTTCAAAGACAGTTCTCTCTGTAATCTGTGGGGTTGTTTACCATATGTAAATAACAGTAAGCCCTCTACTTTAAAATAACCTGATAAATGCTGGGCACGGTGGCTCTTGTGCCTCTAAGCTTCAGCCTATGAAGCAGCAGGGGTTACGGATCGTGGTTCAAGTCCCGCCTGGGGTTGTAGTGAGACCTAGTTCCAAAAAACAGCTAGGCATAGTGGCACGCGCCTGTCATCCCAGCTACCTGGGAAGCTGAGGATGGGGATTCCTTGAGTCTGTGGTACCCTGGGCAACATGAGCTTGCAGTTCCACGGGCAAAAATAGCGAGACCTAGTCTCAAAAAAAAAAAAATTTTTTTTTAATACTCAGAATACCACTTACAAAAGCATCACAAATATGAAAGAAAATTAAAAAGTAAAAGTAATTTCAAAAACATGACATCCAAGACCAAGGACTGTAAACTACAAAATACTACTCAGAAAATAGTAACAGTGACCTCTATGGAGCTATACCATCTAATAATCAAGAAGAGTCATTCAATATTGCTGACATGTCAATTAGTCTCAAATTGATCTACAGATTCTTTTTTTTTTTGAGACTGGTCTCACTATTTTTGCCCTTGGAAACACAGGCTCCCGTTGCCTGGGGTACCACAATCTCAGCTTCCCAGGTAGCTGGGATTATAGGCATGCACCACCACGTCCAGCTAGTTTTTTGGAACTAGGTCTCACTATGAGCCCCAGGCAGGACTCGAACCGGATCCCTAGCCCCGGCCACTGCACAGGCTGAAGCTTACAGGCATAAGCCACTGTGCCCAGCACTGATCTACAGATTCAAAGCAACTGCGATCATAAACCCAGTAGCATTTCTAAAGAAACAGAAAAGCTAGTAATTAATATTTATATGAAGGGTTAATATTGAAAATGTAAAACTGTGCAAATGTGATTTCAAGACTTACCATGAAATTAAAATTAGAAATAGTGCAGTAAGATAAAGCACAGCGGAGACAAATCAACAAAACAAGAGATTCCTAAAATAGAACCCTTTGGTGATGTTTCACCAAAACTATCCAGGAAGAAAAGGAGACTTTCCAACAAATAGTGCAGAAACAATCAGCTATCCATTAAGATAAAAACCAAAAATGTACACGTTTACATTGAGATGTATCACAGACCTTCACATAAATTAGCAAAATCAAAAAAGAGGAATCAAAGGGAAAATTACCTTCATGACTTCAGGGTTAGGCAAAAGTCTTAGCTCACAGTAAGCAATAACTATAAAAGAAAAAACTGATATATTAAACTCCATCAGATTTAAATATTTCTGCTCATCGAAAGACAGCTTGGAAAATATATAGAAAACAATAGTCTTGGAAATATTAGAGAACATTTATCTAACAAAGAACTGATATCCAAGACATGTTAAGAATCCTCTGCAACTCAAATAAGTAGACAAGGAATATATTTTTTTAATGAGTGAAAGGAAAACAGCTAAAGATTTGAACAAATTTAACAAGAGAAAACACATGAATAACCATAAGCAAAGCATGCTCAACATCACTTGTCATTATGAAAATGAATATTAAAATTACAATGGCACCACTTCCAATCAAAATGGAGTAAAAAAGATCAGATTTAGTCATCTGCATTAAATAATTCTTTTAAAAAAACCTAACAAATGTATGAAACAGCAAGACTGAAGGTTTTGAACAAATAATGAAAGACAATCATCCCTGGGAGACAAACAAATGACATGAGCCAAATATAGGCCCAGCTTACTGCCTTGAGAGTTTCCAGGCCGTGGAACAGCAAGGAGGAGCCCAGGCTGAGCCTGTAGTCTCCTCAAGTTGAGGAAATGGAGCTGGGAATCCAAGGAAGTCAAGTTGGCTAGAGTTCACAAAGGAGACCAGCACTGAGCAGAGAGCTAGAGAGAGAGAGAAAATTGAAGAGATCTACAGACTCCTACTAGGATAACTGAGTAACTAATAATCACCTGTATCTAAGAGATCGACCCAAAAGCCAGGGAGAGAACTAGCAAAAGATTTAGAAGCAACACCACCCAGAAATCACATAAGGATGTTGTAATGCTTCTTTCCAAAAGCCAGAATTGAAAACCTAATCATTCATATCAAATCAAAATACTATGAAGGCTAATGCTTCAGGAGGGAAAAAATTAACCCTAAATATAGCTCTAGCTCATCTAAACAAAACAAAAAAGCAAGACTCAAAAGGAACAAGCTTTTCAGTAACCAAAAATCTATAAATACTTGAGGCATACTTATACAGAGAACCTCACAATATAAAATACACAATAACTAACAGTTGATTAAAAACTTACAAGGCATATATACAGAAGCAGGAAATTACACACCATAATGAAAGAGAAAATAACCAGTCAATCAAACCAATCCTGAAATGACAAAGATAATAAGATTAGTATGCATCTTTTTAAGCAATTATTATGAATACATTCCATATGTTCAAGAAGCTAGAGGAAACATTAAACATAGTAAGTAGAAACATCAAAGATTTTTAAAATCTCAGCATCTACAGATAACTACAAGGTGTAAGAAGAAAAAATATTGGAAGAGATTTGTAGTACAGGCACCAAGTAATAGTTATTAACCATTATAAAACACAGAAAAACTTTTAAAAATGAAAAGAGCATGAGTTATCTTTGCGATAAATCCAACAGGTCAAATATACTTGAAGTAGGAGCCATAGAGGAGATAATACAGAAACAATTCTTAGGAAATAATTTGCCATAGTTGAAAAAACTATAAACACATAAAACAAGGCACAGTTCCATGAACACAGAACGAGAAACAAATCAAAAGATAATTAAATTGCCTAAAACTGAAGATAGACAAAGTCTTTAAAACTACCCAGAGAAAAAGGTCACACTATATATGACAGAATTAAAAGAAAACTGAGCCAGGCGTGGTGGTATGCACCTGTAACCCCAGTTACCTGGGAGTTGGATCTCCAGCTTAGGCTGGAGATCACTTGAGTGCACAGGTTCAAGACAATCCTGGGTGAGAGAGGGAGGGAAGAAGAGAAGGGGAGGGTGAGGGGTGGGGGGTAAGGAGGGAAGAAAACCAAAATGATTATGTGACTATCCTATAAACTTAACAACAAAATTACCAAGGACCAAGTACATGCACCTTTAATTCCAACCCAGGAAGGGAGGCCCAAACCAGGAATAGCTTGAATCCGTGGGTTCAGTGGGTTCGAGACCCACGGGGCAACACAGCAAAACCTATTCTCAAAAAATAGCTGGGCATGGTGGCATGCGCCTGTAATCCCAGCTACCTGGGAGGCTGAGGCTGGGGATTGCTTGAGTCCAAGGTACACCCTGGGTAATGTGAGTCTGTGGTTCCCCAGGCAACATACTAGTCTCAAAAGAAAAAAATTATCCAAAAAAAAAAAAAAAATGAGTATCATTTAACTAAGACAAAGGAGCAAACTGATGAAGATACAAAAATTCTAAACATCTATTCTTGTAATAACAGAACTTCAAAATACCAAAAAACAAAAATGTATCTACGAAATATTTCAGGAACTCAACAAATGCTTCTCAATAAATAACAGAAGCCATACACAGAAAGGCAGTAAGCATACAGAAACCTTAAACAATACTATCAACAACATTAATAGCATCAAACGACTACACTAAGAGACATTTACAAAACACTTCACAAACTAGCAAATATACTGTTCTAATGGGTATCTGGAACACTCACTCAAAAAGACCATGCTCTGATAAACTTAAAAAGGTTTCAACTCATACAAAGAAGTTCCTCTAACCACAATACAATTTAGAAATCAGTAACAGGGAAAAAGTAAATGAGAGGAAAATTCCCCAAAATTTGGAATCTTAATACTTTTCTAATTACCCAATGAATCAGAGTAAAAAAAAAAAAAAAAATGAAAATGAAAACAAAACTTGTAAATGGTAGTAAAACAATAACTGAGACAAATCATAGCACTGAAAGCCTATATTAGAAAAGAAGGGATAAATCAATGAATTTACCTGGGAACTTAAGAAACTAAAACAGCAGAAGAAATAAACAGAAATCAATAATATATGAAACAGAAAAAATGATAAAGTTTAATAAAATTATAAGCCAGGCTTCCTCTACTTCTAGGAGGATGGAGTACTTCTTTCCTATATTTCTCACTAAGTGCAAACAAAAACTGTGGACATTTTAAATATAAAAAATAAATTCCAATAGGTGATAAGAAGGTTAATTAGTTAGTGACCACAGGATTAAAGGAACAACATGGCAGTGAGTTTCATGAGCTCTCTCTTTTTCTTTTTCAAGACTAGATCTCACTATGTTGCCCAGGGTTGTCTTGAACCCGTGAACCCAAGTGATCCCTAGTCTCAGCCTTCTAGATAGCTGGCATTATAGGCACCTGCCACACACCCAGCTTCATGAGCTTTTTTTTTTTTTTTTTTGAGACTTGGTCTCGCTATTTTTGCCCGTGGAACTGCAGGCTCTCATTGCCCGGGGTACCACAGACTCAAGCAATCCCCAGCCTCAGCTTCCCAGATAGCTGGGATTACAGGTGTGCACCATCACGCCCAGCTGTTTTTTTGGAACTAGGTCTCACTACGTGCCCCAGGCGGGACTCGAATCACAATCCCTAGCCCCGGCCACTTCATAGGCTGAAGCTTACAGGCACAAGCCACTGTGCCCAGCCTTCATGAGCTTTCTTGTGTCTAGTGTATCTATCCTACTCTTGGAACAGAAGAGGTAAGTCAAAGGAAGTACCTACAAGCACCAGGAAGAGGGTCCTTCCTTTTACAAAGAGGAACAGAATGTGTTAGCTAAAAAAGAAAACTTCCAGACAGAAGGAAAAATTTTAACTGCTCTGTTCCAGTAAAAATATTACAGAAAAACAATGGTTCTACCCATAAATCCCGCAATGGTCAAATGGGAAAACTAGATAGTATGTCTCATGAGGCTATAATGAGTCAATTTAAAATGTCCACTGGAGGGACAGGCATGGTGGCACATGCTTATAGGTGGCAGCCTAGGAAGCCACGGCTGGGGCCAGGGATCACAGTTCGAGTTCCGCGGGGGGCATGTAGTGAGACCCAGTCCCAAAAATAGCTGGGCATGGTGGTGCGCGCCTGTAATCCCAGCTACCTGGGAAGCTGAGGCTGGGGACTGCTTGAGTCTGCGGTACCCCAGGCAATGTGAGCCTGCAGCTCCATGAGCAAAAATAGCCTAGACTGAAATAAATACATACATACATACATACATACGTACGTACGTAAGTAAATAAATAAATAAGCAAACAAACAAATAACTAGATAGACAGACAGATAGACAGATAGACAGACAGACAAACAAGAAAAAAATAAAATGTCCACTGGGTTAGTATTAGAGCAGGTCAAGCAAGGAATCAGAACTTTACTCCCCAGATGGCTGATAATGAGCAGCCTTTATTGTGTCAATGGAGATTAAAAGGATGGACATTCACCACTACATGGTAGTAATCCTACAACCCATTTTCCCCCTTAAAGGTCTAGCAGGACTTTCACCAACACACAGTAGTAAATGAGGCCACATCCACTGTGAAGATCAGATAGGAAGCCAAAACACCCAACTCCACTCAGTCATAAGATAGAGCTTCCCACCAATGTCAAAAGAGGCATAATAAGTAACCCAAACTTTCATCCCCAACTTGGCATGAGGAAACAGCAATTACACGTTTTCCCTGTCAAGACAAATACCAAAGAAAGCCAAAAGTTTAAGTATAGGCAAGGTCCCATAACACAGCATAAAAATAATATTTCATTCAAAAGTCAATTGTGATGCCAAAAACCAGGAAGATCTGAAACTGAATGAAAAAAAGGTAATCAACAGATGTCAACACTGAGATATTTATAATTTTAACATCTGACAGATGTTAAATTAACTGTTTTTAAAGTAGCCAAGTTAAAAATGATTCAACAAACATGAGCACAGAAATGAAAACACAGAAAGCCTTAGCAAAAAAAAATAGTGAAAAGACATTTCTAAATGGAAAAGTACAGTAAATAAATAAAGAACTCAATAGGTTACAACAACAGCATGAAGGAAGAAAGGAATTGAATCAGTGAACTAGAAGACACAATAATAAAAATTAACCAAAGCAAACAACAAAGAGAAAATGGGGGAGAGGGGAACAGAAACTCAGGATCTTTGGAACTATAACAAAGAAGTCTTAACATTCATGTCATCAGAGTCCCAGAAAAAAGAAATAGATGGAAAAGAAAAAGTTATCAAAATAATGACTGAAAATTCCCAATCTGGCAAGACACAGAAAACTCAAGAAGCAAGGCAAATCTCAAATACACACACACACACACACACACACACACACAACACCTAACCCAGAACATTAAACACATTATAATTTGAATAAAATATAAAGATGAAGAAAATATCCTAAGGACAGCCAGAGATAAACCATTTTTTTATAGAAAAAAAAAATTGAACAAGACCAGATTCTCCTTAAGGAAGGCCAAAATGAAGAGGTACAAAAATGAAAAGAGGATGCCTCACACAAAATGACAAGAAGGAAATGTAATGCATAGAAGAAAATTAGAAGTGTCAACGGGGGGGGGGGGGGGG